>JAQQAE010003565.1:0-20017 GCA_029823295.1 Pseudamia nigra | reverse complement strand
GTTCATTTTTGTGATTATTTAGTTCATTTTCTTTCATTTCCATGACTACTTAGTTCACTTTTGTTCAGTTTTGTGATTATTTTGTTCAATTTCTTTCATTTCCATGATTATTTAGTTGACTTTTGTTCATTTTTTGTGATTATTTAGTTCATTTTCTTTCAGTTCTGTGATTTAGTTCATTTTTGTTCATTTTTGTGATTATTTAGTTCATTTTCTTTCATTTCCATGATTATTTAGTTCACTTTTGTTCATTTTTGTGATTATTCGTTTCATTTTCCTCCATTTCCATGACTACGTACTTAGTTCACTTTTGTTCAGTTTTGTGATTATTTAGTTCATTTTCTTTCATTTACATGATTATTTAGTTCACTTTTGTTCATTTTTGTGATCATTTGTTTCATTTTCTTTCATTTCCATGACTACTTAGTTCATTTTTGTGATTATTTTTTCATTTTTTTCATTCCCATGATTATTTAGTTCACTTTTATTCATTTTTGTGCTTATTTTTTCATTTCCTTTCATTCCCATGATTATTTAGTTCACTTTTGTTGATTTTTGTCATTATTCTGCTCATTTTGATGATTATTTTGTTCATTTTGATGATTATTTTTTTCATTTTTGTGCATTTCCTTGAGTATTTTTTATTTATTCATGTTTTTATTAATGTATTTATTTATCTTGATCATTTTGTTAATTTTTGTGATTATTTTGTTAATTTTTGTGATTATTTCGTTCATGTTTGTGATTATTTTGTTAATTTACTTTTTTGTTATTTCTTTACTTATTTTTTTTTTACCAGTGTTCCTCAGTTGGTTCACTTTTGCTCATTTGCATATGTTTTCGTTCATTTTTTGTTACTTATTTTGTTCATTTTTGTCTGGTTGGCTGATGATTTTGATCACTTTGTTGCTTATTTTGCAGAGTTTTAGTTTGTTTCTTTATTGTAGTGTTTGTTTTTTGTCAATTTAGTTGATTATTTTCTTCATTTTTCCCTGTTTCGTTCATTTTTGTGTTTTTCTACATGTTTGCTAAATTTGTTGTTTCTTTACTCATTGACGGGAAGGATTACTACTCAAGTACATGTAAAGGAGTATATGTACTGGAGTAATGCCCACCTCTCTAGATGGGTTACGGGACATCTTGTCCCAGTGTGACTGAGGACATCATGCTGAGTGAAAACGGAGCAGCTCGGCGCCACCTACCGGACAGTTCAACATGTTTGGATTCCTCCGGGTTCGTCATGGCATTATACAGGATCTGGGCTGTACAGATGACAACGTCCGAATCCTGCAGCACTTCCCCAAAGAAGTCCTTCTGCTCCGATTCTCCGCTGACAGGCACCAGGGTGTAGTCTCGGCCCAGGTGAGGATCAAACTCCTTGTTGAAATGCTGGTCCACAAGGTGAACCTATAGTAATGAATACATGAAATTCTGCTCTCACTCAACTTTTCCAACCGTTCTGATATTCTAATATCATCATATCATGTGTCTCAATTATGTGTTGAAGCCTCCTGATACAGCATTCGATGTGAAGATGGTGTCGAAGAAACTCTGATGACACTGTCTTTAGTTATATAAATAAGTATTTATTACAAAGAAGCATCTTATCCGCCTGGAAAGAGAGCATGTCTAAAGATATCCACAAAATATGTCTCTTTAAAAGCCTCACACCTTGGTAACAAGTTGAATGCACAAACATATGTTTAAACAATTGAAAACCTGAACAAAAGTGAACTAAATAATCATGGAAATGAAAGAAAATGAGCAAAATAATCACAAACATGAACAAAATAATTACAAAACTTAACAAAAATGAAGAAAATAATCACAAAAATTAACAAAGTAATTACAAAAATACCCAGAAAGTTAACAAATGAACAAAATAAACAAGAAGACTGAGCAAATGTGAAAATGAACAAAAGTGAACAAAATAATCATGAAAATTAACAAAGTCAACTAAGCAGGCAAAAACGAAGAAAACCATGAAGTAAATTAACAAAAAAATAACACTGTATTAAAGAAATAAACAGAAAAATCCACAAAGAAAGATCAAGATAAATAAATACATGAATAAATAAATTAATTAATAACAAAATAATAAAGGAAATGAACAAAAATTAACCAAAAGATCATTAATCTTAACAAAATAAGTATCAAAATAAACAGAATAATGACAAAAGTGAACTAAATAATCACAAAATGAACAAAATAAATACAAAAATGAAGGAAATTATCCACAAAGTGAAAAAGAACAAAATAAACAAGAAACCTTAACAGATATCATGAAAATCAACAAAAGTGAACAAAATAATCATAAAAAGGAACAAAGTGAACAAAGCAGGCAAAAATGAAGAAAATCATTAAGTAAATTAACCAAAAAAATAACACTGTATTAAAGAAATAAACAGAAAAATCCACAAAAAATGATCAATATGAATAAATACATGAATAAATAAATGAATGACTAACAAAATAATAAAGGAAATGAACAAAAATTAACCAAATAATCATTAAACTTAACAAAATAATCATCAAAATGAACAGAATAATGACAAAAGTGAACTAAATAATCATGGGAATAAAAGAAAATGACAACATAATCACAATAATGAACAAAAGTGAACTTAATAATCATGGGAATGAAAGAAAATGAACAAAATAATCACAAAAATGAACACTATAATAAAGAAACAAACTAAAACTCGCAAAATAAGCAACAAAGTGATCAAAATCATCAGCCAACTAAACAAAAATGAACAAAATAAGTAACTGAATGAAAAACATATGCAAATGAGCAAAAATGAACCAACTGAGGAACACTGGTAAAATAAATAAGTAAATAAATAACAAAAAAGTAAATGAAGAAAATAATCACAAAAAGGTACGGAAATGAAGAAAATAATCACAAACATGAACAAAATAAACACAAAACTGAAGAAAATTATCCAGAAAGTTAAAAAAGAACAAAACAAACAAGAAAACTGAACAGATATCATGAAAAGGAACAAAGTGAACTAAGCAGGCAAAAATGAAGAAAATCATGAAGTAAATTAACCAAAAAAAAAAAATAGCACTGTATCAAAGGAAGGAACAGAAAAGTCCACAAAAAATGATAATGATAAATAAATGCATGAATGAATAAATGAATAAATAACAAAACAATAAAAGAAATGAACTAAAATGAACCAAATAATCATGAAAATTAACAATATTATTGTGGCAATAAACAACTGTTTGAGGAAGAACTTCCGGTTGTCACAAAGAAATCAGGACTTTTCCAGAATGCTTGACCTCTCTGCGTCATACAGATAAAATGATAACACACAGCAGATCATACCCTACAATCTTGTCTGTACCTTGTTCACCAGAACCACCACTTTTGCATTTTTTGTGGTTTCCAGGTGTTTTTTGGCCACATACACCGCTGCGCGGGTCTTTCCTCCTCCAGTCGGAAGCCAAATAATGATGTTTTCTCCCCGGAGAGCCCGTTCAACCACTTCCTCCTGGTATCCGTAGAGTTCAAAGTCTGCCATCGTCCTGTTTCAAAAGACCCCATTTGACAAGTGACATCAAACTCAGGCGAGATCACGGCAGAAGTGCAAAGAGAACCCAAACAACCACGTGTGATATACGTACTGAGCTTCACCGTTGGACGCTGTCAGGATCCTCTCGTCCACTAACACACAGGCAGCGGTGGTGGGGTTTTAAATGCTGCCACGATCAGCTGGATGACGCTGCAGAGGGAAAACGAAAGTGGAAACTCTGCTCTCGGATGGATGGCCCTGCGAAGGGAGGCTCTGAGGGAACAATGCTTACTTGTCATCTTGCAGTGACAGAGCAAAAATAGGTCTTTTATTACTCTGTTGCAGTGTATAAACAGCTGAACCCACAGTACATCCCTGGTGCAGGTGACCTACATATCCTTTGCACTTTCATAATCACTTAATCGACAGCTGAGGTGTTTTGTTGGGGCTGTGTTCACTTCCTGGAGTGTTTGCATGTGCCCTCACAGGGCCCTGTCTGCTCCCCAGCGTTACGTCAGGAAACCGAAACCTACAGCCTGTGCGCACACACTGAAACCCAGTGGCTGCACTAACACCAACTTATGAAACTTATTAAACATGTAACATGCTACATAATCAATGTGCAATATTCAATGTTATATAACTCACCACTATGCAATATAATGTGCAAAATCTCCTGTTTACACTGTAAATAACTTAAATATTTTTACATAGCATATACTTTATTATACAACTGTACCATACTGTATATTGTTGCCTATTTTATTATAGCCTTTACTATATATTGATAGCCTACTGTTTATTTCTCTTTTCTATTCTTGATTCCTATTTTAGATACCGTATTTTTCGGACTATAAGGTGCACTTAAAATTCTTTCATTTTCTCAAAAATCAAAGGTGCGCCTTATATATGCATTTTTCCTGGTTTGTACTTACGGTAAAATCGGTTCGAAGTCAGTTTGTGGTACACCGTGCTCAAAAATCTCAAAATGCTTTAGTACGACTTTTTGTTATTGTGGAAAGCCTTGAATAAATGTTTAATTTATAATATTTTTAATTTTTAATAAAGTTTGATTTATCTAAGTTTTGTGTTGCTTAATGCGCCTTATAATCCGGTGCGCCTTATTTTTGTTCATTTTCTTACTTTTTTTTGCATTTTTGATCATTTACTTTATTAAATTGTAGATCATTTGTATCACTTTTGTCTTTTTCTTCATTATATAGGCAACTTTTTTCCTTCTTTTTGTTGATCTAGTGCTATTTTAGTTCATTTCGATTTATTACAATGTGTTACCTCCATCAATGGACAAAGCCAGAGGAGGTACCGGTACCTGAGGGGGGCTTCAGGGGCCCCTGAAGTCACACACCCCCTTTAAGGGAAACTACTTCCAGAAGGGTTTAGTGACATATAAGCTCCTTTAAAGCTTATCATCTTTTTTCCAAAGTGTAAATTCTATTCTGACCAAGATACGATGCACCTTGATTTTCTCTGACTTTACTATTTATAGGTGTTTGAGTAAAATGAAGATTAATGTTTTATTCTATAAACTACTGACAACATTTCTCCCAAATTCCAAGTAAATATATTGTCAGTTAAAGTATTTATTTGCAGGACATGAGAAATGGTCAAAAATAAAAAAAAAGCAGTGTTTTCAGACTCAAATATGCAAAAAAAGAGTTCCTATTCATTTTTGAATATGAACAAAACAAAGCAAGGTCAGAGAGAGTTGGGGTGTGTATGTAAAATGTGCATATGATCAATGGATGCATTGTGTGTTTTCAGTTCTAATAAAAGGTCAAGAATCCTTTCTCAGTGAAAATTGTCCAGATGTTAGGTTCCATGGTGGTTACCGTGGTGACCTGTGTCCATAGAAAGTTCACCTTGACAACAGTCAAGAATCCTCTCTCCAATGCACCTCGTCTGATGTTAAGTTCCATGATGTCCCACCATGGCGGCAACATGTCCATCAGAAAGTTCAGCCCGCTCTCCCGTCAGAATGTTTATGAAAAGCGGGGGAGGGTGATAAGCAGCAGCACATTCTCAAGCAGTGTCTGCTCCCAGGGGGAGATTACACACAGCCTGTCAAGGTCGTGAAGGGATCCAAAAGACAAAACAAAGAAAAGACAGTCACTTTCAAAGGCAGAAAAGAATTTCATCTCCTCAGTACTCCAATTTTATATGTTTTGGTACCAGACTCCAAGGCCATTTCTATGAAGAGACCCCAGCATCTGTGTGTTGTAAACCCACTCTTTCGATTTACCTCAGAAATCGTCCATGTCGTGCTGCCAGATTCTCTTTCCAACTGCTTAATTTGGAGACAAAGCTTTACTGGGCTTTGAACAGCTCCGTCTGTTTTTCTGTGTCAATACCCAGGAAAACACCCAGGCCAATCAGCAGAAATCCTGTTATCATGGTTGAATAGATAAATGTCCATCACATCCTCAGTGAACAGCGTCTCAAAAACACATAGCTTCCCATGCGTCCACGGATCCTCACATGTCCAGCAGCCACTGTCCTCAGACGACCTCGGGTCACCGCCGACCCATCTCCTGCGTGTCAATTTCTCCGTCAGAGAATGAGCACAAAAAAACACACAGACAGACATAGCAAGCAGTGAACATAATGAATAAATAGAACATATGAAGATCCCAATCGGTCCGACTTCACTAGAGAGCTGTTACTATAGCAACATGTCAATCAAGCCCCAGCACGGCAGTGATTTATTGGATTATTTGCTGTAATATCTTAATAACAAAGCAAAAAGTTAATGATGGACCATCACGTTACTTATTAGAGGATCCAAATAAAACGTTTGAGACCATGATGACCCATGAAAAAAATGTATTCACTTAGTGTTTTCAGATAGAATCACATGTATCTATGGGGAAAAAAGGGAAGATTGGTTCCCCAGTGGCCAAGGGGTGGTACTACAACTTAAAGTTACTTTGTTGTTAAAGTTGCATTGGCCTCACTGAACAGCCCTGGTCGTTGCCCCTTGGTTCACAGTGTTTTGTGGAAGTTGTTCCCAAATCCATGCAGTGATGACCACAACAGAACGGTCGTCTGAAGACCCCAACATCATGCTCAGCCTGTCTTGGATTATGGTCTTGTCCTTCGCACTGAGAAACGCTATGAAGTGCCCAGATTCTTTGCAACTTTACTCTGAGAAATATTATTCTTAAACACACCATTTGCCAGATCAGACTTTCCGTCACCATCTTTGCTTCATAAGACTCTGTCGTGTTAATGAAGTGTTGCTCATCAAATGAAAAACCCTCCACCAGGTGTTTTTAAAAGCATTTCACAATTTTTTTCTGTTTTCTCTTTGTTCCAGGCTCAACTTTTAAAATGTATTGCTGGACATAAAATTCAAAATGGGTAATTAATTTTTAATAACCACTTACATTTGTTTCACCATTTAATATCTTGGATTTATGCTACTTTCACATAAATATGGGTGTTTATTTACATTATTTACAATGTTTTCTTACCAGGGTTGCACAATATTATACTGTCATCACAAACTTCACTGCACCAATCTAAAAGTATGCTGTATAATACCCATTACATTATTTGGCTATTAAATGTTTCCCTTATGTGACTCCATGCACACAGGACTTAGCTTTCAATGAGTTTTTATGCTGATGGTTGAACCCTTTGTGTGACACAGAAAGGAAACCGAAAGGTTTTAGCATTCGGGAAGCAGAATGGCCCCAAGGGAGGCTTGTAAATGACAGAAGAAGTTTAATATTGACTGACACTAAATCAGTAAGCTTTTTATTGGAGAGGGAAAAACTGATCCGGTAGCAACATGATTTTATGTACAGTTTGAGGGCTTTCATTTAAAATCTAACATGTTTGAAAAGGTCTTCAAGTTGCTTTTCATTTTCTCTGGAAACCAAAACTTACAGTGCAGCATTGCATGCCCTTACATTTCCTTCTTTTGTTGTGTCATCACCCAGATTTACTGAGTCTTAACATGTCTGCACATATCAGACTTCGAGTTCCTCAGCTGCAAAAACAACTTACACCCACAACCATTTAATATAAAAAACCTTTATTGTCATGAACAGTATTATAGTTACAGTAAATGGTATTTATACCATAACTAAAGACAGTAGCCATCCTCGAACTGGTAGAAGGGTCACTCAGACTGACCTTTTTCTTAAGAAAATCTGAAATGCAGCATAGGTAGACTGAGGGAGAAGTATGCAAGTGACAACCCTGAATAATGCAACACTGACATCACTTCAGTAAATCAAAGCAAATTGTGTTTCAAGTACAAAATAAACAGTCACACACAAACACACAAAACGGAATGGACCACTCGACAAACAGGCTCAACCGGTGTTGGACAGTAACTCCCAGAAAGATCTGAGGAAGCACTGTGTTTACCCCCCCCCCCCCGAACAGAAGGGCTTCATGACAATGCGAGTACATGGTCAAAGCAAACCGTAACGGTGGCCATAATGTGATGTGGGTTTGAGATTGTTTTCGGGTGAATTCTGCACTCTTCCACATGCTTTACCATCCACTACAGTTTGTTTATGGAGTGATGAATAAAACAAATTTGCCTTCTTTGACTAAACCAACCACTCAGAATTAGTCTGGGTTGATTATCTTCACTGTGTTTACGTCTTATCAGCACAAATCATCCACTACACCTGACACCACAACAATGTGGCTGTACAGTCAACCAACTACCGTACGTAGCTTACATGAGTAAGTCGGTGCACCACTAAACCTACACAGTACTCCAAACGACTCCGTCAGCTACAGCCAAGGCAAAAGTTATGCTAATGTGGCCTGGAATAAAACCCTGCAAGTGAAAAGTGGTGAATAAACATTATGTATATCTACTGTATAAATACGTATATATTTTGTTGCCAGCATGAAAACAACTGTTTTGCTGAAGGCAATGATTAGAAATCTTTTTTGTCTAGCACACAAGTGAATTATTTGATAGTCAGTCCATCATAACCATCAAACAGCGTCTCCAACAAGAACAGGACTGAAACCAACCCTGCTCGTCATTTTGGATACATGCGTTATTGCGTCATTGCCGTTTGTTTGTTCAGTATAATATTTAACCTTTTTTTGTCCATAATAATATCCAAACACAATCAAATGCACTGAAGGAAAAGAGAGAAGTAGCAAATACTCAATTTGGAGAAAATGTCTACTTTAAACTTTACATAGAACTGCTTAGCTTTCAGGAACAAGTGTTTGACTCTTAAATTTGCTTTATGCCCATGAGAATGCCTGGGATGTTCAAGTGTCTGTCAGAAACGGAAGGCAACGTGGCTTTAGGTCCCAAGGTCCAGTTTCCTGTGAAAGAACTCTACACTACATCAAATCCATCTGCATGACAGAAGTGGAATGGACATTAGCAAAAACCAAGACTGGCATTGGTTTAAATTGGACCTATAACTTTGGTACACTTAATGAAACGTGTATGAGTTCAGTTGAAGCGGAACGGTAGTGCTATCTGATACTGGCTCTGATATTTCCAAACATCTCTCCAATTTTGTTCAAGTCCATGTGTTCCCTTAAAAAAATCATGTTTGCAGCCTCTTCATCCCGTCAAATGACAGCAGCAGTGGTTTCTTTGTGATCTGCTTCATCGTGTTTGTGGCAGCTGTGAAGTTGGATCCTCAACTCGTAGGCGATGTGGAAGTTAGTCTCTGTTCGAGCTCATTTCTCAACAAGGCCTCCATCTTTTAATTTGAAGTAGAAGAACTTCTCCAGAGTGTTGGCACACTTGCAGTACTCGCTGTCTGGGGGGTTGTACTCGCGACAGTTTGTGATGACACGCTGCAGGTCAGCGATAAAAAGCTTCTTAGTCACATAGTATCTGTTCTTCAGTCTCTCTGTCATAGTCTTCAAATCTGAGAGCAGCAAAGAAAACAATAACCAGTGTAAAATACTTGGAATGTATTTATGATCAGCTTGTGACATAAATAAGGCATCAATAATAATAATAATAATAATAGATACGATTCACTTTTTGCTTTCCACTGATTCGACTATTCACTGACTCCACATTCACACACTGGTGGTGTTGACGAGCTACGTCTGTAGCCACAGCTGCCCTGGGGCAGGCCGACAGAAACATGGTGCCACCCTGCACCAACGGCCTCTAAGGACCACAACCAAACATTCACTCAAGGCAAGGTGGCCGAAGTGTCCTGCCCAAGGACACGACGACAATGACTAGGACGGAGCAGGGTTCGAACCGGTTACTGGTCGACCCACTCTACTGCCTGAGCAACTATCGCCCACATGAGTTTGTGTATTTACCAATGGGAAAGCGAATAATCTCATAGTAATCCGGAGCTTCTGACTTCTTCACTGGTTCCATAAAGGGCCAGGCGTCAGGATGAGTCTGTTGAAAAAGATCAGATAAAAAGATGATAAAATCTCAAGGTTATTCAGCATAACGGCAGGGAGATGTCTGCACCAAAACAGTTGTGGAAAACTTTACCAACGTTGACAAAAATCTACATGCACAAAGAAAACAACAGAAAAACAACTGGAAGCAACGTGGCCTTAATGAAGTTCAACGAGTTATTTTAAATTTTCCGGAGACACTTGATTGTGAGGTGAACGGCGGCTGGGTTCGACTACTGCTGCTCACAAGGATTGATTTTCTCGTCTTTAGTACACATGCGTTATCAGGACAGTCTTTCAGCTGGCAGCATCCTCGCATTACATAGTGGGATGAATATTGCTACAGATCAAACTGCAAAAATATTGTGATCATATTCCTCGTACAACTAAAAACATGCACTAGGGGTTAGGGGTGAATTGATCCCTCAAAATTGCCCATAGGAATGAATGTGTGTGAATGGTTGTTTGGCTCTATAGGTCAGCCCTGAGATGAACCGACGACTCATCCAGGGGGTACCCCGCCTTCACCCCAAGTCAGCTGGGATCGACTCCAGGACCCTCTCAGACCCTTGCAAGGATCAAGACGTAGAATATGGATGGATATTCTTTGCTGTATCACCAACTCTACCACTGAGCTTTACAGTGTATAAAAGATTTTAAATGTAGTTTTAAAAAATGGCTAAAAGGTCTGCAAGCACAGGTCCAGAGAGTTGAAGTATCTTGGAGTCTTGTTGATGACTGAGGGGAAGATGGAGCGAGACACTGACAGCAAAATCAGTGCAGCATCAGTAGTAACGTGGACTCTTTTCAGAAGACTGGCTGATCTGCATCCCTACACTCACACGGTCATGAGGGTTGGGTCGAGACTGAAACAATAAGATGCAAGAGGTTGAACTGAGTTTCCTTCGGGTGGCTGGGCTCCCCCTCAGAGACAGGATGACAAGCTCTGCCATCCAGAAGAAGCTCGGAGTAAAAACATCCAGAGGAGCCAGTTTATGTGGCTCGGGCTTCTATTCCAGATAGCGACCCCAGGGCAGACCCAGGACATGCTGGGGAGACTGTCCCTCAGCTGGCCTAGGAACACGCTGGGGTCCCTCCACAGGAGTTAGAGGAGGTGGCTGGGGAAAGGCAAACCTGGGTGTCTCTGCTTATACTGCTGCACCCGTGTTCCGGATGAGCAGAAGATGATGAATGGTGCTCCGTAGCTGCTAAGGTTTTGTATATACTTAGTTATTTTATTATTTGCTTTCCGGTGGTTATTTTTTCTGTCTTTCTAATTTTCATTCAGTATAAGCCGGGGTTTTCAACTAAATTTGATCCAGGGACCATCATTCTGACTGAGAGGCAAACTGGGGACCGCTGGTGTTCAGGTGCCGAGATTAGGTTTTTTTTCTTACCCATTTTGAATTATGATTTCTGGCCGTGGTGTCTATTCTTAGCAGGATAATGGTCAATAGGGACAGTCTGATATCGTTGTCTGGCTCCAGCCTTGCTCTGGCCTTTTTCTTCAGGTACGACAATGTAGAAAATCAACTCTTACAGAAATATGTAGTTGCATAAGGTAAAAACAGCTTTTGCTGCGAGCTCTTTAAATTCAGCCTGATACAAGGGTGTAACAGGCACAATGAATGAAAATGACCTTTTCTCTACATTTGCCACAGGACATGCATCGTGAACTGTCCCTGCTAATGAAACAATAAAGGTTGGATTCACTTCTTTCATGTTGCTGCTGATGTGTTTTCTGATCTGCTATTAATAGTTCCTTTACCTTTATCTGGGCCAGGAGGTTCTTTAGTGTGTTGTACAACACATCAGGGTCCTTCACCTCTTTCCTACAAAAAATACAATGATTTAACAAGCAACTCCACAAAAAACAATCTGTATGATCAGGACTGGACCACAAGAAGATCCAACATGACAATTATTAAAAGCTTGTTTAGAAATAAATAGTCTATTCTGACCATGATGTATAAAGACAGGAAACGTTTAATACCAATCAACTCGCACATCAAAATAAGTGAACATTTCAGCCGCATGCACTTAGCATCTCAAAGTGTCAAAACATAAACCTGCACACAGCTCATGGCATTGAGATACTGAAAATCCAACTGGTGATTTACCCTTTGTCTTTGTTGGTTGGTTTCCAGCCAGTTTCTCCTGGGGAAAAAAAAAAAGTGTTAACACTATGGTTACATAACGAACGGTTCTTTTTTTAAAAGAAGTTTTTCTTTGTACACAAATCAAACACTCACGTATGCCTGGGATGCTCTCCACTGGGATCTGTCGTACCCCCTCTTTGAAACAAGTGAGTCCGGGATAAACCTTCCTGATCTGACTCTGTTTCCTCTCAATCAGTTTCTTGATGATCTGATGTGACATGTTGAGGTTTGCGTCATGTTAAACCACACGGGGATTTGGAACAGACATAGGTCTTTGTTGTACTCGGATGAGAAAATACCACAGCCTTACATACCTCCTTCTGCCGTTTAATGATGTGAGACAGTTCAGTGTAGGGGATTCTGGGGTTCAGCTCACACTCCATAAGGGTGGCACCTTCGTAGTCTTTGATGTATCCCAGGTAGCGACTCTTCGGCACTTTGATGTCTTTGGAAAAGCCCTGGGGGGAGAGAACAAATTACTCAAAGGGTAGGGCAGAGGCAGTGGACAGGAGCGGAGCTATTGTACAGTTAATGTCTACAGTACCTGCTTCTTGAAGTAACCTATGGCATATTCGTCAGCGTAGGTGAGAAAATACAGGATGTTGTGTTTGATGTGATACTCCTTCAGGTGGTTCATCAGGTGGGTACCATAGCCCTTACAGTGAAAACGCCAAACAAGACATTGTGGAAATATTACTTGATATGTATGCGACTTCAAATGCTAATGGTAGGTTTTCATGGTCAAAGAATTCAGTAATGAGGGTCAAATAAATTTAAGCACATTACATCTTGGTGCAATAACCTGTGCTCACGGGGGGAAATGAGCACAGATTCAAATGATAATGGTAGGTTTGTACTATAACGACACACTGAGCTGCCTTGGTGGAGGTCTGCTCTCTGAGTGCTTCCTCGTTAACAACTGAGAATAAATGATGTACAAAAACTCAGAGTGGCGTCTCATTAACACACAAGAGAAGACTATGGATCTTTGGTGCCAGTGCACTGACGACATACTGCATAAGAGTAATACAATATTTTCCTGTATCAATATTTTGTGTCATTTGTAAAAGGAAGCACAGCTCAAGAGGAAAAGGTCAGAGGATCAAGCAAGTTCTAGGAGCTGTGTTAATATCCGAGTCTAGATGCTCTTGTTAAGATCTCATGTTTATTTCATATGTGCTGATTTTAATCATCAATTTGCAGAATGTTTCATAGTTTTTTAAAAAGGCACACGTTATGGTTTTTGGCAATAAAAAGATAGGTTATGATTTAGAAACATGAAATGTCACTTCATTACACTATATTTGGGAAAGGCTTGCACTCAAAATGAAAGACATTCACTGACGAGGAAATGACAACAAGGTCTCTTAAAGGCTTCGAGTCACTGAGTCTCATGACGATGCATCTCATATGTACAAGCACAAACACCATGTTGTCGTTGACCAAGGGTCATCATGTTCCCTCTCAGCCTCACAGAATGAACAGTTAGCAGACGGGAGATATTGTCTAAATCTGACAAAACTATTTAATTAGCCACCTTTAATCCACGATCAATCAACAGTGTATTTGATCAGATTTCAGTAAAAGCTTACAGATCACACTGCTGTGCGTAAACCAACCTAACTGGAGAAGAGCACGTAGAAGATAAAAATGCACAGCAACTGCACTTTATTTATTCATTCTCAAAACAGAGAAGGGGCTAAAAATACATTCTGGACATGAGAGGAAATGCTGGTTATGTACCTTCACTTGCTCATTCGATGTGACAGCACAGAAGACGATCTCTGTGAAGCCCTGAGTGGGAAACATCCTAAAACAGATGCCTCCAATGACGCGGCCATCTTTGATGAGGGCGAGGGTCTTGTGCTTCCTGACAAAGTGCGGGATGTCAGCAGGTTGAGAATTAATGACACACATACAATACCAGAAAAAGTTTGGGCACACCGTCTCCTTCAGTGGTTTGTCCTTACCGGTATTTTGATTATTTTCAGCATTGTACGTTGACATTTAAACTGTGAAAGTCACCTATGAAATTATGTACAAAACAAAAGGGAACGGAACATGTTTTATATTTTCTATTGTCCAGAGTTGACACAGTTAGCTCCGACAGCTTTGTACACTTGCCTGGAATGGTTTTCCAGTCACAGATGTGTCTTGCCAAGAGCTAATTTGTGTCTTGTTCATGTGTTTAGACCATCAGTTGTCTTGTGCAGACGAAGGCTCAACAGAGTCAATAGCTCTATAAGTGCTACTACAATTATTGTACAAATCCATACTGTGGCAAGAAATAAGTAAAGATTCCATCATTAATCTAAGAAATGAAGGTCAGTCAACCTGAAAACAATTTTCAATTTCCCCAAGTGCCATCCACCAAAACCATTCAGCACGATCCGAGTTGTTGTAAACTGGTGATTCTCAAACTTGTCCTTTGCAGCAGATGTAGCTCTCGTCTTCCTTTCCTGGAACAGTCTCATCATAGTTTTTGATGATGAGTGTTTCTTTCCATAATATGGATTTGTACAGTCTTTGTAGTAGCACCAACAAGACTATTGACTCTGTACCTGCCTTTCTGCACTAGACAACTGATGTTCTAAAGGTGACTACGTTGTGAATCTGATATGAGAATACAACGAGCGTGCAAAGCTGTCATCAAAGCTCAATGTGGCTACATGGACAATCTAAAATGTACAACATGTTCTGGGCTGTTTAGCACTTTTTGTTTACTACAAAATTCCATACATTCTAGTCTGGTAGACTCGGTGTGATTGGTATTGCAACATTCAGTTGGTCAGAGTTTGCTTTTGACAATGCACTTTGTCAAATGAACTGAACCTTTTGAATAACGTTAATTCTAAAGCTCAGTCGTGTGCCAAGAATAGCATTAAATGCTTCATACCAAGGAAACTTCTTCTGCGCACGTCACATATTTTTATGGTGGAGTTTTTCACCATTGTGCACTGCTGCTCTACTGTACAGTTCAATCACAGAGCCTCCATTTTCCCGCTGATTACTTCAAAAACTTGTTCTTGTGAGGACTTACCAGCAGTTGTGATATATTTTCGTCTGACCATATATTTCTATCGGAGCTTTTAGCCCATCCTCATTCCACATCTGGTCACAAGCCATTTCTCCAGGCTACTGTACTACACGTGTTTGTTTGTTGTGTTTACCCACAATGGCCTGCGTCGTAGTCTGCTTCCTGCATTTGGATCACTTGAAGCGGTCCGAGACCTATGTTTTTAGGCAGACCAGAGTTTTCGTCTGAGGTCTGCATATGGGTTCGACTACGCCACAAACGAACTGGACTTTCCAAGCAAACAAACTAGTTTGATTCAACGGGGCTGGTGTGAATGCACATGGCCACATGTTGCCTTGTGTGTTGTATAGTGATGAGGTCGTACGCGCTGCCTGTCAGTATGTGAAGACTTGGAAGTGAAAACAGGTTTGAGTGGTTGTTGTCTTTCAGGAACAATGTCCACCTGTCTTAGATGAAAATATTTTACTCTTTAAAAGAGGTTAGTTTTCAATCAACACTATTATCAAACACCTAATTACCAAGGCTAAAACAATGAATAAGTAAGAAAGAAAATTTATTTAAAGATAAAAACTAAACTGGCATATAAAACAAGAAGTTTAAAAGTCTTCAACTCTAAATTGTATGCATGTGCAGTCACTGACAAAATGAAGTGTGTACTTACGGGTCAAACACCAGCCGTGTAATGTACTCTTTGGGCATACGGGGTAACTGATGAGAGAAGACATTCTGCAGGCCGACCAGCCACATCAGGATCTTCTTATTGGACTTCTGGGAAAGTGAGTTACCGATGACATGGAACTCAATGATGCCTCGCCTCTCCTCCAACCTGGCGGTCTCATCACGGGCAGCATTTGGAGTCAGCAGATTAGTCTGAGGAGGACATGAATACCACAATAAAAATGCATGTAGCAGGATCTGTGCAGGGTTCAAGTTACACACCCAGCAAAAATTGATTGAAAAGCAGCTAAACATGGTCTGAAAATCTTCCAAGTGCCTACTTTCTTATTAAGACTGTTACTAATATGATTTAGTTTCAGATCTACAGACGGAAAAATTAAATGGTCTTGGACGTATATAGAGCCTTTCTACCCTACAGCACTCAAAACACTTTACACTGCTTTCCATTCACCAATTCACACACATTCATACACCAGTGATACTCACTGGGAGCAATGTGGGGTTCAGCGTCTGCTCAAGGACACTTTGGCCTGTGGACATAAGAAGCTGGGGATTGAACCGCCCGCTCTACCCACTGAGCCACAGTCACCCTAATTAAAGGATAAGTTCCAGAACTGCCTTGAATTTGTTAGTCGACGGGCTTCAATACCAACACTAAATCTTTGCTTCTCCACAACAATTTTGTGGAATCTGCAATTATCCTGCAAATATGGGCGAAAAGTGAAAAACAGAAATTGTTTTGATTTATTGCCCCTAGAGCTGCTACCCGTGTTTGAAAAGAGGCTGCCACGTTAGCCCTCACAACATATCACGGTAATCCAGCAGAGTGTGCTCTGATAAAAGAGGCTGCATTTTTTCCAATTCAATTTTATTTGTATAGCGCCAATCACAATCGCTGATTATCTCGCTTCACAATTCGAGGCCGAGACCTCATGATTATACAGAGAGTAAACCAACAGAACCACCAAGAGCGACAGGGGGAGGAAAAACTTCATTTAACGGAAAAGAAAAACCTCCAGCAGAACCAGCAGCTCAGGCTGACGACCATCTGCCTCGACCGGTTGGGGTTAGTGGACAGAGCAGAGACAAAAGAAAAAAGTAGAGATAGAACAACAAACAACACAGACACTGGGTGACGTCCACAGATACTGGACTGGTCCAGAACCAGCAAACACACAGGTAGGTCATCAGGAGACCGAGCAACCTAAGGCAGAGGGAGGAAACACAAAAACTACAGGGAAGACGCAAGTTACTATCACAGTATTACAAGATAGAAACTAAGACAATAAGAGGCGACTGGAGAGGTGAAAGATAAAGAGAGAAAAAGAAGATGGAGAGAGAAGAAGGGAAGAGACGAAGTGTTGGAAGAGTTAAAAAGGAGATAAAGAGAGAAGTTGAAAGCACAGCTCAGTGCGTCACTCTCGCCCCTGCATGTAATCAATCCATCAGTTTTTATTTTTGTACAGAGCATTTCATGTATAAGTACATCTGATGTGCCATTACAGCTTATATTGCTTCCATTAGTTTAATTTTGACGTGTTGTTACAGCCTGGTGAACACACGTGCAATACAGGCCAAAAGTTTGGACACACCTCATTCAATGCGTTTCCTTTATTTTCATGACTATTTATATTGCAGATTCTCACTGAAGGCATCAAAACTATGAATGAACACATATGGAATTATGTATGTACTTAAAAAAGTGTGAAATAACTGAAAACATGTCTTATATTCTAGTTTCTTCAAAGTGGCCGCCCTTTGATCTGATTACTGCTTTGCACACTCTTGGCATCCTGTTGATGAGCTTCAAGAGGTCATGACCTGAAATGTTGTTGAAAACCATTTCAGGTCACGACCTCATGAAGCTCATTGAGAGACACCAAGGGTTTGCAGCACGATCAAAAAAGCAAAGTGTGGCTACTTTGCAGAAACTAGAATATAAGACATGTTTTCAGTTATTTCACACTTTTTTGTTAAGCACATAATTCCATGTGTGTTCATGCATAGTTTTGATGCCTTCAGTGAGAATCTACAATGTAAATAGTCAAAATAAAGGAAATGCATTGAATGAGAATATGTGTCCAAACTTTTGGCCTGTACTGTATTTTCAAAAACATATTTAAAAGTGAGACTGAAGTTAATGCAACTTGATCAACTGATTGTTAATACTGTATTCAAGACATTTCTTTAGGTTTTAGACTTTTAGGTGAAAAAAGTGTCCTGTCACTAACCTCTGGTCCGAGCATGGCAGCAGGGTCAGTGATGGTCATCATGACCTCATTGACCAGCTCCATAGGAATGTCTCCCATCACACGGATCCTCTTAGCATCTTCCAGCGTCAACGCCTCTGGAAGTTTACGCTTCTCTCCTGAACAGAAAACAGGTCACACATCTTATTAGTGTTACCATAAAAAGTAAAGCCACACAGCTGTTTGTGTATCTGCTGTTACTTTATCAACCAGGAATATGCTTACAATCCTCAATCTTTTGTGATCTAAATAACGTTTATTTTTCCATCATATCATTCAGTAGCCAAAGTACAAGAGTACACATATTTTGAGGCAGCAGAGCGGTGTTTGCAGACCTGTGATTGGCTCTGCACCTCCAGCGTCCATGCTGCTCAGAGAAGAGCCACTGCTTAGTCCTTTGGCAAGAGCAGGAGACCCAGAGACAGCAGCAGGACTGATCACTGCAAATCAGAAGCATTCCAGATACAATTAATCTATCATAAAGTGTACCGTCATCAATGATATTCTACATTTATCCATCACAATCCTAGATGTGAATAGTGAATATGTGGGTAGTAGGATGCTGAGGTTGGAACTGCCAGGCAGAAGGCCAAAGAGGAGATTTATGGATGTGGTGAAGGAGGACATGAAGTTAGTTGGTGTGAGAGAAGAAGATGCAGAGTAGGGGGAGATGGAGGCAGATGATTCACCGTGGCGACCCCTGGAGGGAACAGCCCAAAGAAAATTAGATCCATCACAATCCTACCTTAATCCTGATCCTAACGATTTGATTCACACAGCAGACTTCAGAAAAAAATGGCCACTGTAATGTTTGTATAATCCCACCCAAGTAAAAAGGCATCATTACATCACGGTAAGGCAGTAGAGGCATCTCACCTGTCTGATGTCCGAGCTGTGTGCCATCAGGGGCAGGCATAATGAAGTCCGCTTCCCATATGGGGGAATTCTCACCATAGATTTCCTCCTCCAACATGGACAAAAACCTGAAGGAATCCATGTACAAATATTTCAACCACTAACAAAAGTGCTGAATTGAGTCTATAAATTATTCCTCAATCATCTTTTCCTTCATGCTCCCTTCGTCTGCTTCCAACTTCCACGAGAATAATGGCAAACAATATTTACATCAAGCAAAAGTGTGAAAGGTGACAAGGACATGTTATTCCAGCTGCTCTTACTTGGGGAAGTGTGTGAGGATGAGTGTACGTTTCTCTGGCAGCAGTTTATCCTTTTCCACTCTGAACTTCTCCAGGAGCTGCCGGCGAGTCACAGTGAAGATGGACTTGAGCAGGCTACGGCCAAAAACCTGAGTGGTTTCATAGCGTGGTAAACTGTCATTACTCTGGGGGACGTGGCAGAAGCAGAGCCACCTGGGAGTCAAGGAAAACAAATTGTAATTCAAAATTTTTACAGCATCTGGAACCAAAATCCAACAATTCAGGCTATATAAAATATGACTTAGCCAAGACAAAACCATCCCACTGCTCACGTGAATGACAACACTTGCACACACCTGGTGTAGTCCACTTTGTAAGCCGTCCCATCGTCTTTCTGGGTGCGCTGGCGATACTGTGTTGGTGTCTCCAGCTTCCAGTAATTTAGGCACAGGAGGAACATTTTTGAAAGCTCAAACATGGTTTGCCTTTCCTTTGGTGCCAGATGGCTGAACTTGTACTGAACAAAATTCAGAACTCCCTTTGGAAGAAAAGAACAGAAAAGAATTTTGAGACTATGCAAATATTCTAATGTACGACGGATGTGCAACGCAAGGACGCCATTTTCATTTATGTGTACGTCTAATCACGGCAAAAAAAAAAATAGTTGCTGTCTTTGATAATGTACTTCTCTATGCAGTGGTGCCCCTGATAACAAACGCTTCTGACAACAAAAAATTCAGATACCGAAGAAAAAATCTGCAAAAAATTTACATCGGACAACAAATTTTGACCCGGACAACAAAAGTCACTTCCGGGTCTCGGC
>JAQQAE010003564.1:0-20018 GCA_029823295.1 Pseudamia nigra | reverse complement strand
GTGCAGTGCAGAGTGCATTCAGCTTCGCCGGACTTCCACGGGTGTTCGATCCCGACGGAGGCCCGCGGTGTCGACGAGGCCTTCATTGGAGGGGGTCGCTGCGGCGGAACGGCGCCGGCAGGGTGGGGGCTGTGGCGCGTGGGTCACTTTTTGTGGTTTCTTGTGTGTCCAGCTTTGTAGGTTGATCGTTGAAATTAAATTTGTTGTTTCTGAAGGCCATTGTGTTTTTTTGTAGGAAACCATTTGTTTTTTTTTTTTGGTTCTCAAACAAATGTTTGGGCCTGAAAACAGTTTTTCCACAGGAATCTACTTTGCGGATTTTGCCTATCGCGTGTTATTTTTGGAACGTAACCCCCGCGATAAATGAGGGACCACTGTATTAGTAGTTTAGGAGGCCGATAACCGGTATTTGGAGCCGATATTCATCTGCAGTAAAAGTGCAAAAATTGGCGTAAAATGTTAAAAACTACACAACACTTAACTTTGTTTAAATGCCTAAAGCATGTTTATTTAACCCAACAAATAGAAAATAAATAGCTCCAGAAGTGCATGCATCCTATACTCATAAGTTATTGTAGTAGTTGTGAGCTGTAGAGTTTGACGTGTGACCTTCACGCAAACACACACTATTTTCCATATTACATACATACTCCCCATTATGTGTCACAATTCCTCTGACCGCGCCTCTTCGTCCTGGCATCGTTCTGCTGTAGTGTCTTTTTCCATTGAAGGCCTTCGTCGAAATTGTGGGTTTTTGTCAGAGAGGAAACTTGCAAACATACAGCACTTCAGAGTCACACTGTTTGAAATCGAACATTTGTGTAAATTTGGCGAGCTGAACGCATTCTGTACTGGGCAGGAGACACAGTACGGAGGAGATTGATTGACAATGGCCTACAGTGCCTTAGCCAATCAGGACGCAGAACACAATGCGCGGGTTCTCCTTTACCCAATCAGGACACACAACACAATGCGTGTTCACATGCTGTAAAAAAAAAAACATGAAAATTGCACAAAAAAAAATCTGCGAAACAGCGAGGCCTCAAAAGGTGAACCGAGATATAGCGAGAGACCACTGTACGTCAAAATTATCGGCGGCGATAATCGGCCCGGCTGATAATCAGTCGACCTCTACCTCAGACGGTACTGCATTAAAAACAGACATGGTTCTGTATTGGACGTTACTGTATGGGCTCAGCAACACTTTCAAAAACCAATCTCTTTGAACACAGTTCATCATGGAACTGAGGTGAAATGGAAAACCATCCTGTAGCCTGAGCCAAAATATGAAATTATTTTTGGAAATCATGGATGCCCTCTACTCTGGGATACACGGAAGAGGGAGCATCAACTAATGCTGGGTGTTATCTGCACATCTGTGATGGCAGTATTAAGGCTAAATAATATATTGAAAGAATCACAAGTGTAGGTTGTGTTGTTTGCAAATGACCACTTGTACGTACATTGCTCCTCATTAACTTTTAATGAATATCCTACCTTAGTTACAACACAAACAAAAAGGACCAAAATAATGTTAAGAATAAGATAAGATAGACTTTATTTATCCCACACTGGGGAAATTCCTTTGTAACAGCAGCATACAGTGTTGACACAGAGAATAAATATAATATAAATAATAGAGCACACATGCAAGAATCATAAACACCATACATGGTTAAAGTAACAGGTCTGTTGTGTGTGCCAGTGATCTCTGCTGCTGTAACAGTTAGGATTGGTTGCACAAAGGCATTATGAGTTCTTCCCCAAAACTGTGTTTTGAGACACAGGATGACTCAATAAATCGGTGACAAGTGACCAAATGTTGGGAATTATTATAAAGACAGCCATACATGCATTTGTACAACTAGTTTTATTAACTGAGAAAAGGTCTTCACAAGTTGGGCCAAAAATAGAGTGGCGCAGTATGAAATCCCTCAGTATATGTAAGTTTTGGAGTTAACAACATCTTCTTCAACAAAAGCTTAGTTTATCTCAGTAAGACAGTGCTACACTACATTTCACATACATTCCAAAAGCATGGCGCTATAGTAAAAGAGTCTGGGCGCTAGGTTCAGTTACGTAGATATGGGTTTCCGAGTGTTGCAAATCATCACTCTCTCATTACATTTTATACAGGATTGTAGATTTTCAGAAGATTTAAATCTAAAAAAGCTCTAATTATATCTGAGTCCAATATATGATGGTGTAAGTAGCTTTGTAGCCTTATCAAGTAACAATTCCTGTTCATACACACTGTAGAGCATCACAGTGTAACTGTTTTTATTACAATGTTCCAAGGCACAGTGCATGGCAGAAAAATAACACATTTTTCCCCTTAGAAATAATTGAATGCTGAGAAATACATAAATATTCGAAAGAGCTCAGATGAGTGTGTCTGGACCTATGGAGATATTACCTGAGGACTTTAGTTACAAAGAGACCATTTACAAGTCAAGGTCATGAAAGCACAAAGGATCCAGTCTATTTGAAAGGTGAATGAAAAAAATCAAAAGAGTGAGGAAACAAAATCACAAAGCATGGTTAGTGGAAAAAAGCAGTGATGCACATGGGCTGTGGAAATTATACAGGGATATGATTCCAAAAGATGAATATGGAAGCAGTAAAACGATGACAACATAAAAGATGTAATGGAAAGGGAGAGATGTATCGGGTCCACAGAGATGACATTCATGTTCTGGTTATTTAGGAATGCTTTAAAAGGTGAGAAGTGGAGGTGAAGTGATTGTGAATGCAGAATGCTAAGTGCTGGCTAATACATAGAGGCAGTTTTCAAAGGGAAGATGGGAAACACCAAAGAATGGAGAGATAAAATAAAGCTTTCAAAGGTTAATGCGGATTCGAAAGCGAGATGGGGAGAGGAGACAATGAAGCAGGAAGAGTGGTTTTTGAGAGATGGCAAAAAGGGAGGGTTCGAGAAGGAGGGAAAGAGGGGACAAAGAAAAGAAGTCAAGGAGTGTGGGCAAAAATGCTGCCCCTCATTCCTCTTCATTTGCTTTTGCTTGCATTTATTTTTTAGCTTTTTGTAAATAGTCTGCACATAGGTGTAAGTATACAGTAGGTGTTTACTTGAGTGTGTGTGTCTGTCTTATCTGTATGAGTGTAGGTGTGTGGCTAGATGAAAGTGTTGTGTGGTGTTTACGCAGGCCAGAGTCATGCCGTGAACAATAAGAATCCTTGATCATACATCAAAGACTTCACACTGATACACACTTAGACTCACACTGACGCACACACACTACACGCGCATGCACATGCCTCAGAAGAAGTGGTAAAAAATGTTAACATCATTTTGTTGTGTTGTATACTTATTATGAATACACACACAGGGAGAATGAATAGCCTGCTGCTTTATGGGTGTCATAGATGCACATAAACAAAAACACTCAGTTCCTTATGCAGTGGTTTATCAGCAAATGCCAACACAAAAACCTCAAGGAACATTAGTTTTATTTTCTCTGTACACTTTAAGGACTTAAAGGTTGTGAAATCCTGCAGTATAGCCGCTTTAAACATACACTGCATGCGTTTATTTACCAATATAGCTGCTCTCGGATCGCTTTAATGTGTGCAGAGGGAGGCTCAAGGGAATATATTTTCAAAATGTAAAAGCAATTTCCTCTAAGGTTTCTGTAGGGTTTGAGAAGTCACTCAAAAAGTTATCATACATACTGTTTTTGTCAGGATAAAACCTAATGATTTACAGAGACTTAAAGGCTTGTAGAGCTGCACAAAAAAAATGTTTGGTGATGGTTCCCTGTAAATCAAGAAAACCCAAACAATCAGAGAATACATTTACTGTAAATGCTAAGATAAAAAAGCTGTGCTGTTATATGTTAATGAGGGGCATGGCAAAGCTAAATACTGTATATGATGCACTGGCTGCACTAAATGATGAATCAGAAACAGCAGCTATTAAGACAAAGAAGAGAAAACATGATGAGGTGTTCAGTTCTGCACATCAGAGACTGTAGACTAGATACCTACACCAATGAAATCATACAACTGTGTCTCCTGAGCATTTTTGGCTTTTTATTAATATCTGTGTTGCTAGTACAGAAATCAAAGACACTGCAGGTTCGTGCTCTATTTCGCCTCCTGTTTAAGTCAGTCATTTCATTAACTGAGATCATTTAAGCTGGGGACACACTACAAGATTTTTTGCCTGATTTTAGCCTCGATTCACTACTGGGCAGAGTCTGCACCAGTCACTAATTGGGGACAGTCGGCATGGCTAGTTGGCACAGAAATCTGTTAGTGTGTGAGGAGTAAAGACTAAAATCTGCAAGTGTGTGAGTGGAACAGACCCAACCTGACCTCAGTCCCATTAAATCAAATGTTTGAATTTTTTAAGCCAACTCTGGATGCAATCAGGTAGTGTGTAGTTATTATTGACCCAACTGCAAACACATGTTGCCAACAGCCAATGAAAAAGAGTAGATGGGACAAAAAGCTTCAGAAATAGCGGACATCAGAAGACAATTACAAAACAGCAAGAGTGAACTTCCATACTTTTTTTTTTTGTATTTTGCAGAGCAGAGAGCTGTGTAATCAACAGCAACATTTGTAACAGCAACAGCCATTTGTCATCCATGTTTGTTTACCCTTTCAACTGTTGCTCTTCTAGAGATGGTCACTCTCGCAAGAATTTGATGCATTCATTTGGCTTCATTAAATTTGTGTCTTTCAGTCATAAAACAAAATCTGCAGAAACTAGTCAGTTAGTGTGTACTCCAAAGGCTACAAGGATTGCACTGCACTTCTTAACTACATCAGAAATTGTGCTGCTTTAGCGCAGGCAGCTTGCTCATTTTTGCTGCATAATGATAATGCTCAGAAAGTGCTACACCTGAGCGCTGTTTGCTCGTCTTACTTCAGATTCCAGTGGTTCTCTGCACATCAGCACACTGATCTGTTTGTAAGGGAACCCCACAGAAATTGCAGTTTACGCTGACTCTATAGTTAAAACACCTTGGACCATTAAGACAGTCACCTTATATTCAGAGACAAAAAACATCTGTTAAACAAGACAGAGTGGGAGAGTTTTTTGCAAGTAAATTGTGAATTACACACTATTGTTGCATCACTTAAGCAAACATTTAACATGCACTAAAGCAGACTTTTTCTTAACTCACAGAGAAACTCAGAATAGCTATTTGATGGCCATTTGTTGCCCTGTGTTGTTAATTAAGGTTGTAATTTTGGGCAATTTAATGTTTGTCAGTATTTGACCGGTTATATTTATCCATACATTTTTTTTACTGTAATGGCTACAATACTTATGATGTAGTGTATTTCAGACTGCTGCCGATAGTGTAGCTGTACAGTATCTTAGAGTAAAGCGGGTGGACTACAGTTTATGACTTGGTCTGATAGGAGCCCTGTTCAGATCAGTTTTATTATCCAGCCAGTATTAAATGGTACAATTCCATCATCTCCCCATAGATAAGATTACTACAGTGTCATATTCAGTGCTTCCAATCTAAAGTGAGTTTGCTTTAGTATTGATTTTTTTTATTTTTTTTTTGCCAATCACTGAAGTTTTGTGTTAATTACAAGCAATGTTGAAAGAAGGGCAAGCGCATGTAATTTATGACAGTGTGGTTTATGAGGATGCTTGTTTGAATGGGGGGGGGTTATTTCTTAATCAAAAAGGGGGGGGGGTGCTGCCAAATATTGGGGAACCAGTGATTTATTATATTGATGCTGTCAAACCAAGTGTGATGTCATGTTGACTCCAGAGCCTCTGTGACAACACAAACATCAGAAAACCTTTATATAATAATCTGTAGGATTAGTGGTTCAAACATTTAAAACAGCAGGTATTGTGTGGCTGTGAGCAGTGTTCTAGGTCTCTAAGGGTTGAAACAGAATGAAGACAAATGGAGAGAGTTTGCAGCACATGTCTACTGAAAAATCATAAACAAGGAATTGGCTTTTGCAGTTAGACCTTGGAAAAAAGATCATGAAAAGTGACTATGAATTAGGACTTACAGCTAGAGAAAACTCTCCTGGAGCCTAAACGCTGTTGCGGTGATGGAGATGGATGGAGCTCAGGAAGTGATACCGTCAGAGAGTTACACTAAAACTAATCATAGGTTCAGTTTTACTTTTTTACCAAATAGCAATAATAACAGTAACAGTAATATAACCTTGACAGTCTTCTTTCTCCTATCTTAGACAAAAATGAATATTCTTTACCCAGTGCTTCACAGAAACATTTTCTTCAATAGAGCAAAAAAATGTAGTTGAATACAAACAAAACAAACTTGATCCTCAGCCGTGAAGGTTAAAACAAAGGTTAAACTTGCTGAACTGCTGATACATTATCTGATTTAGTATTGCTGAGGGGCATTAATTCAAAAACCCCTTGTCAAAGGGTAGTACATGTTTTGTTATTGCTGATAAGACTTAACCACTTTTGTTATCGTCAGTGTTGCTTCTATATTTTTTTTCTTTCTTTCTTTTTCATAATCCTCTCTATGAATTACACTGGCAGGTGAAACATTCTGACTGCTATGACCTGGTGACAAATGAATTAGTTACATTCCCCTGACAGAAATGAGGCACATTTCAGTCACTCTAACAAGGTCTGGTCACTGTCGGTGTTGCCCACTGAGCTACTGACCCTTGGCTATGAAATTTAATTAACAGAAAAATGGAATGAGGATTTTCAGTCTCATGCACTCTGTTTGGTGGCGATGTGTATAAGTATATGTATATGTGTGGATTGTGTTCCTGGTCTAATCCTGGTGATTCACTTGTCAGTAGTACATGGAAACAGCAGATGCTTAAGGGTAAACCTCTCCTTTCCACCTACATGCTGGTGACAAAATAAAGGAAAAGCCTGATGGGATTTGTTTTTTTCAATATTACATTGTACACCTGCATGGGGCACGTGGGGCAATAAGATGACATTCAACTCATTGAAGCATCTATGGGAGATTTTGAGACGACACATTGGGCAGAAGTCTCCATCATTGTCAAATCATCAAATAAAGGAATGTCTTTTGTTCAGACCTCCTGGAAGATTTCACTGATTTCCTGTTTTCAAAGGACGCTTTAATGTTGAGAACAAATGATGCCACAACCAACTGAAAGATGTGTCTTAATTTCAACATTGTTGGAAATATGGAATAATTTTAAACACAAACTCACAACCACATCATCAAAACAATGTACTGTACCTAATGTTACACTTCACTCCAAAAAAAAAAAAAAAATCACAAAAAAATAAAAGTGACCATATTACCACGGTATGGTAGAGCAGGTGAAGGATCAAAGAAGAAGAGTGAAGACAAAAATCTTACTGAGGCGCAGGTTCTGGCGCCTCATTTTTAAAACCTTAAGTAGGATTCACACTAAAACTTAGTGTATGACAAAAAGCCAAGAACAATGTACGGCAAAAAAATATTCTGATTTATAAAACTGGCTGGGTACACACTTGCACGCAGTTTCCCACTCAGAAATTCCGACTTGTCTCCACTTCACTAACTGCTCTGTCCACACCAAGATTCCACCTTAAAAGGTCAATGCAAAGTGCCTCATAAATTTTCACAGATACAGAGTGGATTGTCTTGATAAATCATGGAAGTAGGACAGCACAACTTCAGCGATGCTGAAATTGAAGTTACGGTAAATGTAAGGGGGGGTGGGGGGGGGGCTCACAGGTGTATTCTATCATCAGCACCAGCCGCACAATTTCAGAGTTAAATAGTGGTTGGATTTGAAAGTGATTAGTAAAAAAAGGGACATGTAAACTTGTCCCACATTGCAGGCAGGGGGGAATCAGCACTAAGGTAAAGTTAAACATATTCACACATTTGACCTACTGCAATCAATAGATCATAAATGGAAAGCTGTTAAGAGACAAATCATACCTCTATGTGGCCGTAGTAAAGTAGACAAATAGTTTCATTTAAATCAGCCTTACTTCCAGAGTTATGAATTGTATTGATCTCAATGAGACTGACGGAAAGTCAACTGTGAGGGGACTGTTGACAAAGTACAACACCAGAAATGAAATGGCACAAATAATATTCAATAACTTCACATTGTATGGACATGTAAATCACTACATATAATTATTACCTCCTCATAGTGATACTGCAACCCTTAATGTCGAGGAAAAGGGAAAATGAGCAGAAATAATAGCAAAAAACCCTGCATGTTGTAGACAGCCCCCAGACAGTTTCATTTCCGTCTTGCAGAGAGGTCAGTGTAACTGATACCGCTGGAAGGACGGCTGATTTCAACAAAACTCCAGTTGCATCTTGTTTTCCACTTCACTATGATCAGACACAGGTATGGTTTGTCTCTTAACAACTTGCACATTGATTGTGGTAGTTTGAATCTGTAAATATCTAACTACCCAAGTTGGAAACTTGACAGGTTGTGTTAATATGATACACAACAAAAATATTCTAAACAGCATTTAAAGGTATATTTATATTCTATTTATAGGTGTAATTTGCTGTTATGTCGCTGCACCAAAATGTGTGTAGCACTTACAGATGGGTGGTAGTTTGCATGGCCCTAAGCAGATAAGATTATTTTTTTATACGCCCCATCATTTGTGTAAGATTTGGCAAACACAGGTTTTCAGTATCAGTTTGTTCATAAGCAAGCTTTATAAGTGAGGCCCCTGAATTCCCAGGTTGCACCATTTCAGGCACAAAAAAGACAGAACCATCCGGTCTGCAACTCTGAAGCAGCCAACATGCTGAGCTGAGTGAATGCTCAAAAAGCCCTAATGAGTAAAATACTGTCCAAAGCTTAATAGAATATACAGTAAAAGCAGTGATTCTGAAGAAACCTACAGTAAGTCACTGCAGACACTGTTGACCTAAAGTCTTATTTCAAAATGTTCTTTTCCTTTTTCAGAGATCACAATTAATTATGTTTTATAAACATTGTTTATATTTGACCAGTGTAAAACCATTTTTAACAGAGTTAAAAAAAATGTATTTTTGGCTGAAGGGGCCTCACATTTTAGCTTTCTTCCCTGTCTGAAAACACCTCTGATTATCCAAAGTCTGCATCATGGAATGTATTTTCTACATGCCAAAAAACACAGAGGTGAATGGAATTCTTTGCTTTGCAGTGAGTTTACTGCAGAAATAAGGATGTAAAAAAGCCAGAGTTCTTGTTAAGCTTCTCTGTAAAAATAATGATTTTGGTTGTTATTGTTTTTTTAATGAAACCTGATTTATTAATAAAGTCTGGAAAGTGTTCTGATTATTTGTCTTTAATTTTTTTTCTTTGGTCATAAAGCATTTAGGAAAATAAAAGGATTTGATATCAGCCGTGATTTGATTGACACGTGTGCGTGACAGCTCTGCACCTGCAGAGTCAGATGGTCTATGTATTTTAGGAAAACATTTTTACTGACAGGCAGCTTGACTGTACTTGTAGTTAAGAAGTTAAACTAATCATGAAATTATTTTGTTCGACGATGGTTGATGGAGTTTTACTGAGTCAGTTACTAGCATCCAGCCTAGGTTTTCCCGTAACCCCCCTGACATGTTGACTCCAAGCAGGGTCACTTCCTAACAGGAAACTGAAACCTGATTATCCTCAAATCAACAACTCAGAACCCAATGTTTGATGGAGAATGGTCACAGTTAATCTGTCCACTAATATATACAGTAAAAGGTATAATATGACACCTTATAAAATATCAAGCATTGCAGCTTTAACAAATAATTCAGATTTTTTTGTTAATAATTCATAGCATTTTGTGGTCATAACACCTCCATTGTGAACAAAAATGTTTCCCTCCAACAAAACTAATTCATGATCATCATTAAGTGTAGAACATTTCCTATCCTTCTATCCTCGACACGAACCCACAAATCGGCACTTGTTCAATACAAAAGACTTAATGATTTGTCATGTTACAATAACACTAAATTATTATGAAGCTGTTCTCATATTTTACACAGAAATAGAGCAGAAAACAAGCTTTAGGCTGGATTAAGGACATATTTATATAAAAAAAATCATACTCAATTGTGTATGCAGAATTAAGAAATAAAAAGTACAGAGCCTTCTGCAGTACATTTTTGAAAATCTGTCTGAACTGACTGCTTTACTCATAATAAGAATACATACAATGGGGTATACAATTGTTTTTTTTAACTTAATACTCAACATATTTTCATCTCTGTATCAAATTTCCAGGCATTTATGAAATATTTCTTCATATTGAGCTGCAATTAGATCACATTCGTGGGCTACTGAGAGAAAGGGGACCTTTTCACTTACTACTTTCTATATCCTGTCAATCTGTCATTTATATTATTATTATTATTATTATTGTTTTTCCCCGTGTCTCTACTTTCTCAGTAATAAATATGCCAGAAAGTAGTGTGCTGCAAGAGATAAGGGACAGAGCAGTTTTGCATGGGCTCACAGGCACAATTCATTTTAATATATTCATGTTGGTTGTTTTTCATTCACATGTGGGTGCATGTGTATTGTTTGGAAGAGCTTGAAAGCTGGTGGTTTTTTGAGTTGCTTGTAATTATCCTTCCCTGTTGTTTTTTACGTGACATGTTTCACATGAGAACATCAAAAGTTTCTCTCCACTGCACTCAGCTCTTACATTCCTTCAGCGTACACGCTCACCACAGTTGCTCTTTTTCTTCCTCAAATGTTTCTCTGCTGCTTTTTCATTTTCTGTTTTACATTCTTCTGCCCTCATTCTCAATTTCATTTTCTTGCTGTTATGTCCAAGAATGTATTTTTAAGCACTGGTTTCTTTGTGGGTGTATTACACTGGCTTTCTCTGTTGTTGCCATTTCTGCCTCATGTTCTTGTTTCTGTCCTTTAATTCTCTTTCTGCCTCTATCCCTGGTTTCCTCCAGCTGCCCTTCACTCTCTACTGAAAGATGGATGGATGGAACAAAGTGCTTAATGAATCAATGAATGATTTTATGTATGTGTGTGTGTGCACTTGTGTGACAGAGAGAAAAAAGAAAAAGAGAAAAAGAGAGAAAATGTAGTCACATACGTGTGTCTTTCTCTTTGCCATGTGTCATGGGCACGAGTTACAGAGTAGTGAATGACTGGGTCTGTCATTTACCCCAGGATGGCCTGCCACACTGTCAAACTTATTCCATTTAACAACTGTGCATGAGTGAACATGCTGTTGTGTGTGTGCCTCTGCACACAGGTTTGCATGGATTTGAGTTTCTCCAAGCACAGAAATGGTTTTCTCTGGACTGAACACTATTCAAATGGAAACACTGTAAAATGTTGTAAAATACTGTAAAACCAAGGTGCAGTCAACATCAAACTGTTACACGGTTCCTGCTCTCACCATCAATCTACAGAGATGATTTTGATACACACATCCTTTGACACACACACACACACACATATGCAGTGGTATTTATATAGAATCTTCCTTGCCCAAATGCTAAATCATTGTTGCAGCGTTAACACATGCAATTGCTGATACACTGCTGTGGTTGTGTAGAGATAATTAATAGTCAATACTCTGCTCTGGAAAATGAACTGCAATATATGTCATGATTTAACTATGACTTATATCTGTGCATGTTTACATGCATGTGTGTGTGTTCCTTTAATAAAGGAATCTGTACTTTGAATGTACTTCACTGTAATGTTGTTGGATGCATTGAGGAGTATTTTTGTGTAACTGATTCAGACATTGCAAGTACAATGTATTATAATTAACCACTGCTAATTTAAAACTGATCTGCACTTCGTGAACAATTTCAAGACAATATACCATATGTTACAAATCATATCTAAACAGAACCTTGTAACCAAAATTGTAAAGGTGTCCACATGGTCACATAGTCCCTGATAGAATCTGATGTATTCGTTGTCCAAAGGTAATTAGTATAATGATATGATAACCAGGGGTAGTGGGTAGCCCAGTGGTGCTACCTCAGGGAATGTCAACCCTGCCTACACGAGACCCAGTCTCAGCTGGCTCCGGCTGTCAATACCCCTCACTCAGAGATACGAGTGCCCTGCCTTGTGGCTTACTGTACCATTGGTTTGGGAAAGGCAAAGGGAGTAAACTCTGACAGAAAATCCAGAGAGGAGCCTCTTAGGCAGTTGGTTGAACACTGTGACACCTTCCAGCAACTCCTGCAGCTGCGCTGACACCAACTGTCTTGGCTCGTCCTTTCACTGGGATACTGCTAGCAAAGGTCGCGAGGGAGAATCTGATAGCTGCACACCCCAGGATCTCTATAACCTTTGCCCAGGCCTGTGCCCTGCAGAGGTCACTCCAGTGTCAGCGTCTTAGCGACAGAAACTGTGAAGGCCTGCAGTGTCAACTGCTGCGTGTTCACTTTTGCACTATTGCATCTTCCAGGAGGCGTGACAGTCCATCACCTGGGCCTGGTGTCTCCTGGCCATAAAAGCATAAAAACACGTGTTAAAATGAATCACTGTTGAACTGGCTTTAAAGTTGTGTCTCTCCATTCTTTGTCACGTTCTCGGGGCCTGCCGTAACAAAGTGGGGGCTCGTCCATCCGTTCGTTTTGCCAGCATTGTTTTCGCTTTTGTAGTAGGTTAATGCGGACAGAATTTATAAATGGGGTTTCTCTCATGACCGCACAATGTCATTTGTACTCGGGTTTCCCTGTTGCGCATGACAACAACCAATGATATGATAACCATTCTGTTTTGACTTGTTTGAGATCAATCTGCTAGTGTGTGGTGGCATGGATGGTATATATCCAGATCACTGTCAGTGACAGTGTGCAAGTTAGTGTGTTTTTGGTTGGTGTGAGGCAGTGACATATCATCTGCAAAAAGTGCTTCTTTATTAAAATTGCACAGTCGTTGGAATGACGTTTAAGCCACAGAAACTTGATTTTTGTTACAATAGGCTGAGACTGAGAACTGTTTGGGTCCATATGCATGATAAAATCTCAGAAAATGAAAAAGAAATCAAATGATTGCTTTGTCTTGACTGTGTATGGCCCACACTGTATATTGTTAGCATTGTAAAAACAAAAATAAACACATCCAGTATATCTAGATGCACAATGATATTAAGTTATGATAGTTTAAATGTGCCATAAGAGTCAAATTCTCTTATTTTAGATCAACTGATGCGGAGCATAGAAGAAAGAGCCATAGTGCCATATCACTGTGGTTTATGTGTTGCAATATAGGAAAACAACTACTGTATACTGTATGCATACTCACCTGTCATCCATTTATCTCATTATCCATTTATAACATGACAACCTGTATCTGTTTATGCTTCACATGTATGTACAGTATGTAGATGTGCTAATTTATCTCTACAGTGTGCGTTGTTTTGCTCTTTACATCACATTGTGTCTGTTCAACCAAAGAAAAGCCCTAAAGGGTCTGTTTATTTCCCCAAACAGAACATGTATTGATCGAGAATACATGAAACGCCCACAGACCTGCACAAACTCGAACACGCGCCGACACACACACACTGTGTACATGGGTGCACATGACATTTCTATCTCTTTTTTATCACTCTCCCACACACAATAAGTGAAATGCACAAACCAAGCTCAGATGAGTGTGTTAGAGTTGAAATACGGGGGCTTAACAGGGCTTACATTGTGTTTATGGTCAACACCCACAGAGAAACACACATACCGTACATGCACAGACACCCCGCCTTTAACCACCCCTTCACAGTTACACACATGCACATACACATGCACACACACAGTTACAGTCAAGCAGCTGGTCTGCCAGTGACATCAAAGTAACTCCACACAATTTGTGAAGCAGTACAGACTAGAACCAGAAACATCATCATTATCTTCAGCGTTTTCTAGCCACAAAAAGTATAGTCACATTTTTAGAAGACTGCTGACGCTAAATCACATCTCTAAGAGGGAAGCAAGACAGGCAGGAGCTATGGTCAGTGTGTGGCCGGGAGGTTTTAGTATAGTTATTGATATAGTGATCAGCTGCTAGTGCATTCTTTTACCAAAGCTAACAAAGAAAATTTTGTTTTTCTTGCCAACTCATTTGGTAGAATGTAAAATATTACTGTCCATGAAGGCACAAAGAGGGTGCACATAGTTTTCTGCAGTATGAGCAATCAAAAAGTCCGCAGGCTGACTCAACACTGCCGTTCAAAATGAAACCTCACGTTCTTTCAAAACAATATCTCTTCTTTTTGTAATATTTAAAGGGGATGTACTGTAGCCATTTTCAGCAAATTAATTAAAGGGTAAAAAGGATCAGACTGTATTGCAATCACCCCGGCAGGCAGTATGTGGGCAGGCGATCGGCAGTAGCAGCATTTGGCTTGAATGCTGAAGCCAAGGGTCAGAGCAAAGGTTTGTCAGATCAGAACTTCAGTTAAGTTATAAAAAATAGGTGACCTTGACCAAAAGTAACCAACTATTCAGATTATTTTATTAGCCCAATTACTTTTGAAAAAAACAAGCTCAGGGTAACCAGAATTCCAGCAACGGTGTGTCAGGTCATGACTGCCAAGGAAGCTAAATGATACCACTTGTGTCTGCCAGTATTTCTGTTGTTGCCATAGATACTATTATATAAACACCCTGCTGTGGTTCATGATGATCCCTGAGTTTATAATGGTTCCAGTGGTCCTTGAGGACAGAATGACATGAAAAACACAGACTCAAAATGTCTTGTTTAAGGCCAAGTTCTATGAACAGCAGCTGTGTGTGTTTCTCCACAGAGAAGTGAGGGTGAGTGTTTTGATATTTAAGTATTATTTTCAGAGCCCCCACACCAGTTCTATCATGGAAAAAGAAATGGAAATTTGACTTTTCAATGCATTTTAGAAAAACAAATGTTACAATTTTGTTAAATGAAATAACGTCAGAACAGCTTTTAGTGTAGACTGTGGAATGGAAATAGAAATACAGTGGTGCCCCGGATAACAAATTTAATCAATTCCGGCATCACGCTCTGTGTCCGAATCATTTGTTATCCGAAGGGACTTTTTTCATAAAAATACATGTAAAACTAATTAATCCGTTCTGGACCCACGACAAACTTCCATATAAAGTATGTATTGCACACCGGTACGTGTACATTTATTCATTATTATTATTCGAAAAGGAAGTTATGTTAATTATCTGAAACGGAATGCATGAAATTTGTAGCTGTTAGCCGTTAGCCTCTGTCAGCTTGGCTAATGGCTGTTAGCTTCGCCGAGACCCAGACGTGACTACTTGTTATTCGGTTCAAATTTTGTTGTCCAAGTCAATTTTTTTGCAGTTTTTTCCTTCGGTATCCGAATTTTTTGTTGTCAGAAGTGTTCGTTATCCGGGGTTCCACTGTAAATTATCTTTTCTTCTTTTTAGTTTTCTAAAGAATTAATTTGATAAAGGTGTTTTCAAATCACAGTGGAGGTCAAAGTTAAAGCAAATATTTGATTATACAGGATTTTTTCACCAATGGGGATGTACAGGTGCAGTGAATGACAGGTATGTAAAAGGTGCAGTCGGGATGAGAATAATGGATATCATGAGGCAGAATTGGAAATCTGAAATCTTCAATAACAGCCTTTCTTCAAATTATCGGATATTTAAGCATGATTTTCAGCTGGAAAGTTATTTTTGCAGTCTAGACAACCCTGTTTGGCGTTATTTGGTGAAGTTCAGATGTGGTGGTAGTGGATTTCCAGTGACTGTGGGTGGATTTTATGGCATTGAATACGCCAGCTGCATATGTAATATCTGTACTTCAGGAAAGCTCCATGATTAGTATCATAAGTTGTTTGAATGTAGTTATTTTAATTTGCAACGGCAAAAAAAATTACCTGTTTGTGTAAGGCTTAGACCAAATGTATATAAAATGGAGAAGCTATTTCATTCCAGAGATATTACTGTACAGCGCAAACTGGCAAAATTTTGTAAAGAATGATTAACCTGATTTTACTATTTATTCCTGTATTGTTATTTGGTTTGTATGACAGGAATAATTTGTTTCCCTCTTGCTTTGTTCTATATGGGTTCTCTATAACCGCAGGAGGGGTCTAGGGAGAAAGAAAGCAAGAAAGAAAGCTCACAATATAACTGCATATATTTTAATGGGTTCTTAACCTTGAATCCATTTGTCCTGCTTACAGTACGTGGATATGAAACATTCAAAGTGTGGTCTTGTCGTCCTTCAGGTATTTGTTTCTTCCAGATCATTAATGAGCCACATTTGGGTCTCAGACACGACGTGTGGCTCATTAACTTTTGAGGAACCAAAACCTGCAAGACATCTGCCCCTGACAAACAGGGCTTGACACCCTTTCCCAGGACTCTCCGGCCTTCACACCACTATTTACAGCACACTTTGTCATCTGTGGCGAAAGCTTTAGAATTAATGCAGCGCTTTTGAGGGTTTAAATACAGCGTTAATCACTGTGATCAGGGTAATCTGACCTTAACATTCTATGTATGTACATTTACAGTTGAAAGAGCAGTGGTTTACTTTATGGCTTTTCTGCCACGTATGAGCATGAGCATTAGTATGAGTATTAGGGTTTTTATTGTCAGCTCCAGTATAATGATCATTTGTTTCATAAGATGTTTTGCTTGTCTGCACTGTGGTGATGTCTACTAAACAATTGGCCAGCATTTCTCAAGGTCAGAGCTGCCCTAACATTTATTGTGACATACATGCACAGATGTTTGGATTTATTATGAGAGGTACTGTAGCTTTCAACTGGGCAGAACAAGAAACAATGGGGTTCCTGCTGTGACAGTGCTGCCTGAGTGACAGAATGACTGCTGGAAATTAAAGGCAATGTTATGACAGGGGGTTTTGAAATTTGGGAACAGCATGTGAATGAGTGTAGGAATAACATCGACAAGGGTCACCTCATTTCTTTTCACTGGGGAATTATTGTTAGTTTCTTTATTAGCAGCATGTGTTTCAGCTATTGTGTTGAATAAACTTGTTTACTAACTTCTTCCTGCTCTGTAAAAATAAGAATTATTGTCAGTAGCCATTTGAGAGCAGCGTTGCTCCTTGTAGATATTGGAAGAACATGTATTCAGCACCATCATTAAGACAATGGATATGACTTGTTGGACCCTATTTTGGAACTTTAAAGTTTAAAATTTACACTTTACACATATTGAGGGGGAAAAAAATCATAGAAAATTAAGACACAACGTTCATTACCTGGATTCAACCAGTAAATGCTACCAGAATTACACCACATTTTGTTGTAATTACTGACACTCGTTGCTGAATTTGGCTCAGTGTGTAAAACTCTACACACAAACCCATTAAGACACGAGTTTAACTGCTTTGTCGAATTGAAACTCTGCAATCGAAATCCAACAACGCTTTATCAAGGTGGTATTTTTGCAAAACAAAACAACATAAACATGCACCTTCTTCACTTCTGTGTTCAGTACGTTTACTGGTTCCCTCATACAGGCGTCTGTCAGAGACTGTTCCAGTTCAGTGCATCTTCTCACATTTCAATGAACACAAAAATTGGAAAACTGCAGAAAAATACTCTACAGTTTATTGCTTTTGCCATTACAGGGTTTGACGAACAAATCCAAAACAAAACAAAAGTAACAGTAGCAGACAGTAATTAAATGTTGTGGTAAAGTCACATACACACAAACGTTCGGTGTAAAATTGAGATGCATAGGTCAGTTAAACAGTGATATGCTGATGATTGTAAGGGATGGTCGCTCTGGTCCAGCCACAACACCTCATCCATATCACAAGATATGCCATCACTGGATGTCATACTGATGTGCTTTTTTTCCATCTCCTTCGTTCTTACCAGTTGTGGGTAGTATTATTGCTTTATCATGATAATAACTCAAATAGAAGCAGAAGTACTCAGAAACATAAATACTTGAGTAAGAGCAAAGAAAAGTATCTGATTAAAAACCTACTCAAGTTGTAACTTCATGAAATGGAATTTATTACAGATTCATTTAGTGTCTTCAAACAGGTATTCTGGTCATTTTGTTTATTTCTGTTGTTTTTTGGTGATTTTTGTTGCTTACTGTGTTTTTTTAACTATTCTTGTTGCTTGATTGGTTCTTTTTTGCTTATTGGTTATTTTGTGAGTTTTTGTTATATAATGTTCATTTTGTTAGTTTGCTTGATTATTTTCTTCCTTTTGTTTATTTTGTTCAACTGTACTTATGTTACTTACACTTGACTGTTTTCTTTAGTTTGGTTCATTTTTATGATTATTGTGTTTATTTTGGTACATTTTTGTTCATCTTGTTGCTTTGTTTATTCATTTTGATAATTTGCTTAATTAATTTGCTCTTTTTTCAATTAATAGATTATTTTCTTTTTTTGTTAGATTTCAACCTTTTTTTATTCCCACTTACTGAGGTGATGCAAAATGTACCTGAGTAGACATTTATTCCATCACAAATGTAACTGAAGAAGAGTAACAAGTGGTTGCTGAAGTACATTTTAGGGGAAAAGCTACTCGAGTACGTACATGAAGAAGAGTAAATGTTCTTGAGTGCTACCCACCTCTGGTTCTTACTTTTCTCTTATCCCCTCTCCTTAGTTCTTCCTGCGTATGTGTTGGCAAAGTTCTCACATAACACCTAAGGTGACCTGCGGTGACTTGTAGTACAAAGCCATAAACTGACTGGTATCCAGTAGTTTATGTTATGTTATGTAGTCAAATTTAGGCACGCTTTGCATATTGATTAGAAGTGTTTTCTCAAGTTTATTTTTGAAAACATTGTGTCTGTGTTATGTGTGCTGCAGAATTTCAGACAATGTGCAAAATAGAAAGAAAAAGACATCGTTTTTCTTTTTTTGCTCAAGACTCAAAAAGCAGTGTGGCATCTCCTCATGAACATACATTATAATTTATTAGGTTTTACTATTTAAGTGTATAAGATAATAAGATGCATGGGATTGAACACTGGTTGAGATCAGCCATCTGTGTCAGGCATCTCTTGAGCAGAGTCAGCAAAAAAATAAAAATGCATATAAGCTCCTATGAACACATTTAATCAGACCAGAGCGTCCTGTCTCAACTTACCAAAATAGTTATAATTTTTAAAAAAAACAAAAAAAACAAATTGGAAACCCAGTCAATCACAATTACAATCAATTCTGAATTCAAACCCAAAGTTCAGAATAATTTTGGAAAGGTCAGTCTAACGCATGGCTACAGATAGTTTTATCTAACCACATACTTTTAGTGCTCAAGCAGTCAGCAAATATCAAATGTGTTTATGTGCACAGAGTGATGACATCACTGGACAGACAGTAAAAACAGTGTTTAATTCTTCATTAACTCCTCTTGTCCACACAGATAAAATATTGTGTCCATTCTGTATCTTTCATCATCAAACTCTGATAACTGCACAAAAGATGCAGTAAGACTCACAATGTTGAATTAAAACAGCACATTGCCCTCTTACACTTACAGTAAGTTAAAAACACCCATAAACATGTGCATGTGCATGTCTGTGTGTGCATGTCTTCGTTTGTGTCACTTTGATGATGTATGGAACTAGTTGTGACATTGAATTTACCCACAATTCTGTGCTGCCCAGGAGACCATGAACTGTCACCTACCAAGGAAATTGACTGTTTTGTGCACATACACACACACACACACACACCCCCACACACACACACACACACACACACCCACACACACCCCCACACATACACACACAAACATACTCAACACACAAAGATGCATGACTGCATGCATACAAACTCAGAGAGCTAAATGTGTGCTCGCTCACGTACGAGTAGACACACACCTGTCCAAAAAGATGTACAAAGATAAATACACAACCCACACACACAAGGCAAATGGATTCATATGTACACCATAAAGAAACACATATACACACACACACACACACACACAAGCCCATCCATCCATTTTTTATAGCAAGTTGACAGATGTAAATGTGCCCAGAGGACAGCAAGACTAAATGAAGATGCATTAGTTCCCATTGTGTGCAGGTGTGGGGGTGTGTGTGTGTGTGTGGGGGTGTGTGTGTGTGTGTGTGTGTGTG
>JAQQAE010003563.1:0-20018 GCA_029823295.1 Pseudamia nigra | reverse complement strand
GCATGTGCACAGATGTAAAAACAAGAAAAAAGAAGATGGAACCTACAAATCATGCCTTTGGATGCTGCTCCCTTTCAAACTGTACCTGGTTTTAAACGCTTCCCTGTTTGTGAAAACTAAGATCACTGCTTCTCTGAGGACAAATCAAGAAAAGAGCATTAATGCCAGTTTAGTTTGTCTACATTTATAGTCACATATTAAATGTTCAATTTGTTAAGACTGGGAGGCTGTTTTGCACCAAGAATGAGTTGCTGGTTGACATGAACTAACTCCACATCTAAAACAGCAGCAGCCTTGGTTCATAGAATCTGTTCTTCACCCAATAATTTGCTTTTTTTAAATTTTGGTCTCTTTTCAAATCAGAACTATTGCCACGAAACTAAGTGAGCCTAGTAGTTTGGCTTTGAGCAGAGTAGAGCATCTTTGTGTTGTTCTGTACATACTGTACTTATCTGTAGCATTGTCACTGGGAATCCACCGTGCATATAAAGTAGAGGTGTGCAATACGATAAAGTTTGGAATCAATTCAATACCAAGTAAATATAAGGTCAGTGTTACCGATAACGATACTATTTACTTATAAAAGCAGTGTATCTAACTAAAGGATCTGGTTTGTGTGGGGGACAGCAATGCATCAGCATTTAATGCATTATCAAGATGCAAATTTGATGCAAATTTGAATGATCTTGTGTTTTTAGTTTTTTTTTTTGTCTTTTAATTGGCTTATGATGATAACTGCTGTTTCTGTGACAGACAAGGCAATTTTATTTGCACAGAACATTTCATACACAGGAGTCACTCGATGTGTTTTTCATGAAAACAAAAAATCAAAAAACAGTTGACTTTGAGGCATTAAAAACATACAATTTAAGACACCACAAAAGGGTTATTACTATATTTTCAGCCATATTCATGTTTCAGATGAGCATGGCTAAATATAACAAGGCATATATCTTTATGTAGATATGGATTTGTCAATTCCAGTGAAATAATACATTTAAACTTATTTCAGCTGTCTCTGCTACTTGTTTCACTTGTATAAATCACTTTTCACCTCTATAAAACGGGCGTGAGCGGAGTGAGAGGCGACGTAACGGGGGATGTGTCCTGAACATCGAGAAACTGAAGTATTGATCTCATCAATACCGATACCAACGTTGGTATCAATACCATCAATAGTTTAAAGAACACGTCAGGCGAACATGTTCTCATCTTGGCTTCGACGTACAGGTTAAGACTCGAAGCTCAGTCAGTATGAAAAATCTCCAGAACTTTGAACGTGTCCCCAAGTGCAGTCACAGAAACCATCAAACACGATGATGAAACTGTCTGTCATGACGACCGTCGCCACTGCTGAGGCCGCTCATTTTAATGGCCTTCTTCTCCGTCACACAGGTCGCGCTTGGTCTTCCTTTCCCGGGGCCGTCCTCAAGTTTTTTAGATTCATTTCTGAAAGTAACGATGGACTGTCTCCTCTCTTTATGTAGCAGCATGTTTCTTAACCTATGGATTTGCATAGTAGTTGTAGTAGCACTAATAGGGCTATTGACTCTGTTGTCATCATGTCTCAACTGATGGTCTAAAGCAGTGTTTCTCAACCGGTGTCACCTTGTGACCCACAGTTTTCAGTGGTCGTCAAGTCCCGACCCACTTGGGTCAAATTAAAACCATGCAAATGTATTTTTTCATAACCTACTAAATGTCATCTGAATATACGGTATTCTGCATAAAATATGCACCAAAAAAAGTAAAAATGAGAACGAGATGAACAATGAGCAATGAGGCAAAAATGAACAACGGTAAACAAAATGAATGAAAATGAACAAAAATTACGATACGCAAAAAACAAAGATTTGCAAAACAAAACATGGAACAAGAAACAGAACTAAAAAAATTAAAAAATATATATCCAAAAAAAAAAACCCAAAATGAAAGAAACAATTCAATGGCAAAAATTTAAATTAACTGAAAAAAGACAAATTATTAAAAGCAAAAAAGCAATTAAGAACAAACAAGATAAAAATGAATAATAAACAAAATGAATGAGAATTAAGGTAATAATAAAAAAACTAAAATCAATATAAAAATAACATTTATCACAAAATGAACAAAACACAATTAAATGAACAAAAACACATGAACAAAAATGAAGCAAAATTAAGAAAATATAACAAACAAATGAGGCAAAAATGAACAGCATAACAAAATGAATGAAAATGTACAAAAAACGGCACAAAACGAACCAAAATTAACTAAAGAATCAAGATAATTAACTGAAAACAAGTAATAACGGGGAAAAAACAAAATTGAACAGTAAACCAATAAATAAGCAATATTTCAGTCTAATTTTATGGAGACAGTGACTGAATCCCTTCACGATCCACTTTTGGGTCGTGAACCACCAGCTGAGAACCACTAAAGCGCAAAACAAGACAAGAAATGGCACAAATGATCTCCTCTGTAAGTTTAAAACCATCCCAAAAACTACTTAAATAGGAGCGGTGTCCACCATTTTGATTGCGAGTGTACATATAATAAAGCACTAGCAACTTCCCGCCCACTGCGGACACATGCCAAGCCTAACGACTGCGGTCATAAAAGCAACTTAAATTCCGACGAAGGGGCTTTAAGCATCATGTTTGAGACTGTGTTTCTAATCCAGAATAGATTCACAAAAAACAACAGGAACAGCCAGAAAAAGATCAAATATCAGAAAAAATAGATTCCAAGGACTTTATGTGACTGAAATCCCAGATGACATGTAAGCCTTAAAGCGCTGCTGCGCAAAAGCCAGACCAAATAATGACATACTACTCATGGATGAAGGCTCACATCCTCTGAAGAGAAATGTGTGAAGTCAAACACTCCAATGGCATAAGTTTTGCATGGGGGGGGGGGGCTTCCAGGGTAATGTGCCACCTTTAAATGGCAACACCATCGGCGGCTGTTTCTCTGCTGCTGTAAGACAACTGTCATGTGTCGCGGTGACAAGTATTTTCTTCCACACCCTGAACATCTTCCCCAAAAATATCAGCGAATAATAGTGATAATAAAAAATAAATAAAAAAATAAAAAAACGGTGACATGTGAAATCTTATCCATGAGGATTACGGGGACTATATCTGTCAAATACTAAAATAACTTAAAGTGAAGTGAACTGCTAAACCTTTGATCCTCTCCCCCCGTCTCCTTCTCAAGCCTTATCACATCATCCACTTCCTCCCTTGTTTGTTGCTCTGAGTGACACATCATCCGGAGCTTTTTACAATATCTGTCAGATCGCATTTTAAATGTTGATGGAGTGTCAGGTGAGGCGTCATGTGAATAAACCGCCGCGGCAGAAGAGGTCAGGCCGTACGCGGCGGGGTCAAAGGAATGGGGAAGCGGATGGCGGAGGGGGTGTTTTGACTCGCCACGCCAACCCTTTGGAGTTTAAAATACACAGATAAACAGCTCTTTTATGGAAGAGTGAATCCTGTTAATTTGTCATGGTTGTGGCGTAATAACTAGTATTACACAATGATAAGCCTCCCTTGTGGATTCTGTCGTTTGCACGTAAACGCCGCCAAGTAAATCACCTTAAAATCTAAATCCCGTTTATCACGTACTGTTATTTGCCCGGTTGAAGATATATGGATTTGCTTAAATAAAACTATAAACACTCTCATGTGATTATCGTTGTGTGCTGATTCCCTGCTTTGCCTCGCAGAGTTGAAGAGGATTAAGCCGAGGTTCCCTTCATAGCTAACCCAATAATATGTATGACAGAGCTGCAGGCGGCTTAGTGTTTACCGCCTCAGATCTCTCGGAGGAACTCAGAAGTTTACGACGCACACAGGCCGGATGTTTCCCCTCTCCTCACCTCTGCAGCTTCTCATGCTAAATTAGCGGCAAGACCTGCTGCACTGTTCTATACCAGTCTTTGAGCTTTGGCTTGTGTAGCAAGAGCTGCATCTGACTGCAGCGGTTTGGCTTGGCTCATGCACTGTATGGTTGTAGAATCAATAACATGACCTTATCGATGGAAGGTGGAGGCTGTGGACAGAGCAGTGAGCAGTGTCCGGGCCTGCAGAATACCGACGGGATGAGCTCTGAAAGCCCTGGCTCGCACACAGTTGCGTTGAACTCTAAAAATTCCAAGATAATACATTCTGGCATGAGTCATCATGTTGTCTTCAGGTTTGTTTTGTGCTCTCTGACAGCCCGTTTATGCTCTACGCAAATCACTTAACTGTGGTCGCCGGTGGAGTCGGACTGACTAGCTTCCATTTATTCAATACGGACATAGTATTACCTGAGATTCACTAAAACTACTGTAATATTACTTTGTTTTTATACAGCTTGGTGAAGTTTTAGCACATCCGTAGGCTAGCGGTTAGTTAGCTCTCCCTACACCCCGCCGGGACCGCCGCCATTCATACAAATATGGTTGCGTCTTGTTTTTGGCTCCAAGATGTCGTCGAAGATGACACTATTACATACAATATTTTCCGGATTAAAAGTCGGAGAGACTCGTATTTTGAATAAATTCAACTCTAGGGCGTTTGTCACACTGACAGCCACTAGAGGGGGCGAGCCGTGAGCGAGCCCTTCTGGCGCCCACGGCCGCGCACTCCAGCCCCGAAGAAATGCGACCTGTTGTGCAGAGCGACTAATACACGTTTTTTTCTTCTTCATCATGTATTTTTCTGCTCGTGCGACTAACATACCAGAGCGACTTCTCACCCGGAAAATACGGTGCTGTCTATCAGTCTATGGCACAGACTGTCCTCAAAAAGTTGAGCCATTTCTGTTTGTCTTTCGGCGTTTATGTTGCGTTCTGTTCTTCTTCTATTCTTCCGCCACATGAGCTGTACTGTGCTAGAGCGCCCCCACAAGTTCCGGCGAGGACGTATCCATAAGCCCCTCGAAAATGTACCAAACTTGTAAAGTAATGCGCGCTGGCACCGGGGGGGAAACGTTAGCATGCAGACTTAGCATAGAGAATAAACAGGCCTTAAAACTACATTCACACTGCAGGTGCAAGGAGTGCAAATCCGATGTTTACCGGGACGTGGCCCAGGTCTGCCTGTTTCTTGGCAATGTGAACATCACAAATCATGTGGAATCTGATCATTTTGAATCTGTTTCGGGTCACCTCCACACGTGGTCTCAAATCAGATGCGTGTGGCGTTTCGCAATGCGACCTGAGTTTGACCTGTTGTATCGGTTTGATGCAGCGGTCTCAACATTCTCAGCCGACATTTGTCATAATTCTGTGCTGGTAAAGATCACTCACGTACGCAAACATAGAAGATCGTCACGGATGCAGCCAGTGGTGGGATGTGAGGTGTCAGATTAGTATTTCTAGTGACGCTTCTGTAAAAACTCACCGAGTTATTAACAAATTCAACCCACCTCGATCAGTAGCTCATAAACGGCAAATAGTTAAAAGATAAATCCTGTGATGGTAGGATGGTAGACAACAAGATACAACCGGAGTTTCACTGAAATCAGTCCGGACCTAGATTGATCGTCTATTATGAACTGAAGTCTTCTAGGGCTTGTGAGGAGGTAATAAGTATGTGTAGTGATTTTCATGTCCATGCAGTGCTTCGGTGTGAAGTTACTCTGTATTTTTGTGCCGTCACTCATGGCTATTGCACTTTTCTTTCTGAAAATGTTGAAAATAATAATAAAAAAAAAAAAGGAGATTAGTTTTGGACTTGAGGAGTTGAAAAAATGTGCTTCTGGCAGTAACTTTTGCAGAATATGTCTTCCTCAGTTACATTTGTGATGAAAAATGTACTTTTATTCTCAAGGGACCCGAGTCATTTATATGCACCTAGACTGTGTCAACCCAGGAATGCAACAAATATCAACAAAAAATGACAAAATAATGAAGTAAATTCACAAAATCAGCAAAGTGAGCAATGAAATGAGCAAACATGAACACAAATAATGAAATGAACTGATAAAAATGAACAAAATAAGCAACACAATGGGCAACAGAATGAGGAAAAATAGTAAAATGAGCAAAAATAAATATATAAAAGTAAAAATGAAGGAAATAATCAAGTGAATGAGCTGCATAAATGAGCAAAAATCAGAATAATTTTTTAACAAAAATGGGCAAAATTAGCAAAATGTACAAAAAATAGACAAGAAAATAAGCACAATCAATAAGCAAGGCTGAAGAAAATAATCAAGTTAATTACCAAAAATTAATATAATAACAAGCTAAATTTAGCAAAAATAGGCAAACTAAGCAACAAAACTTATAAACATGATAAAAAATTAGCAAGCAAATTAATCAAATAAGCAACAAAATGAACAAACTGAAGAAAATAATCGTGTAAATTACAAAAAATCAATACAATAGCCAGCAAAATTGTACAAAACTGGGCAAAGTGAGCAACAAAATGATCAAAATGAAAAAACAATATACCAGTAAATAAAAAAATGAATAAAATAATCACATGAAGCAACACAATGAGCAAACATGAAGAAGAAAATGGGCAAAGTAAGCAACAAAATGAGCGCGTTGTCTTCACACAACGCGCTTTTACGAGTACTTCTACTACTCTTCGAGTGATAATACTTACAAAGTATCAGCACTTTGACGCGAGTACTGCCTCTGTTTGCTGCAGACGTTGTAAAGCAACCCGTCAAATTCAAACGGCGCTTTCATCACCCTGTCTTTAATGTCTGCTTTTCTTTTTTTTTTTCACAGCTTATTTGTTTTGTCTCATGCGGTGAAGTTTCTCATGTTTGCGTACTGTTACGCATAAAGCCATATGGCGTGTGAGATTTTATTACACTGACAGAAGCAGGAGCGTCGGGGGCAGCAGACAGACTCCGAAAACCTCTTCTGCTGCACAAAAGACAGCGTGTACTGTCAAACTGTCAAAACTCATACTTCAAGGATGGCGATGGGTCCGCCGTGTGGGGTTCTCCTTCGCTTCCACGCTCGCTCTATTTGTGTGTGTGACTGACTTTTACACGTGCGCTCGTCCGGTATTTGGGTTTGCACGCTCATTTCCGGAGGATTTTCAACGTCACCGCGTCTCTTTTCTTTTCTTTTTTTTACAAACTCCACACTCTGATCCATTGAAGTGAAATCTGTAGCTCTCACACTGCACACCAGTAGACCTGCTAAATGGAAATATGCCAGAGCGGGAGCACGGAAAAAAAACCCCCCGCTACACTTCACGAAGCACGATGACGGCTTCGTCGCCCAAGGAGGCCCTTGAGGTTCCCTTGGGCTGCAACTAGTGAGCGATTCAAAAGTCTGTAACTGTACCTTGCAATTACTGGTTGGATGAAGCGAGCCTCGTCCCGACCGGCTGAGAATAAGGGGAACTTAACACCAATTACCACCTCCTTTAATTGTGTTTGCGTTAGTTCTGTTTTAGACAAAGGACTATGAGACGTATCAGCCTCTTCCTCAACCTTTTCTCATTACGTCTCCGCAGTCCTTCCTAATTCTGAATTATTTAGGCATCAGCTGAACTCTTTAAAGTGCATAGCTGTCAGCAAATATTGGGACTGTTTTAATTGTGCTTTATTGTTAAACTGCAAACACTATGTAATTAAAGAGGAATAAAATGAGGTCTATTTACTGATGGAGAGCGTGGGAGCCATTTTTAATGGAGACATCAAATGCAGCCAACCAATTAAGTGAAGCTGCTGAACACTGAGCTTCCCTTTATGAGACGTGTCATTTCTGCTTCGAGAGTAGAACGGCCTGCGTTGGATTTACATGCATCACATGCACTGGTGAGAATATGAGACATGTCACAGTCAGCGGTAACAGTGATGCGGCTCTTTTGGGACTCGTGGATTATTAAGATTCAGACCCTTACATGCAGGCCCTGCTAACGCCTTTGATTTTGGGGAACTATGCCCTTCACTGCAAGAGGCCCTTCTGTACAAGTGGCTTCTTTGATATGCACATTTTAAATTGAGAGAAATCAATTGAATTGAACACCTCGCTAGTCTCCGCTTTTGTCCGGGAAGTTATTCTTCTGCGGAAGAAACAGCCGCTTTTACTCATTCCTGTATATGTCTTTCAAAATGAGATTAAACGGCTCGAACATTTCCAGTTGGAAACCAACCGTATATATTAATGGGGATTCTTTGTCCTGTAGATTTTGGAACACGGCGCAAATGCGTTGGTATTGTCTGAATATCACCAAACAGAAGGCACATTAACATTTCATTTCCTAGAAAAACACTCACTTCTTAAGTGCATATTGCCTTGATGCGCTAAAAGGATCACTACTCCAGATCCTCATTCTCCGAACACACTTGACTGCTGACCCGGGTGGTAGCAGACACATGTTAGCAACCACAAAAGCAATTTCTGTTACCCACAATATTCAGAGCTGTCACATGTGAAATAAATGTGTACAGAATTTAGAAGTATTCATTTTTTTTTTATATAGGTCTAAAAAGATGCACCTAAATGTCTCTATCAAATAATAATTTGTATCACTCTGGGATGGATGTTAAATTTATCCCCAGAAAATTGGTTTTTAAAGTAATTCATATGCAACACATGTACAGGAGTATAACACACGTATACAAAGAGGTGGGTAGCACTGAAGTACATTTACGAACATGCATGTACTAAAGTAGTTTATTTAAAACAAAAAAAAAATGACTTCTGAGAGTACTGTTTTTTGTAGAATACTTTTTACTCCTACTCAGTTATATCTGTCATGAAAAAAATACCTGTACTCGGTTACATTTTACTACACGCCTCGATGAATACGAGTCAAAAATGTTCAAATGTAAAAAAAAAAAATCAATTAAATTGGAAAAATGTAATATAAAAATGATTAAACTATGCAACAAAATAAGCAAAAAATGTACAAAAAAATTAACAGTTGAACAGTTGAAAAAAGCTAAACAAAAAAAACTATATGAATGGAAATTAGTAAAAATGAAAAAAATTGGTTAAAAAATCATCAAATAAGTGTAAAAATGAAAAAAAAAAATCAACTAATTTGATCAAAAATGAACAAAATATTTGTTTGAAAGCAGTGTTTCACACTGCAATAAATGCCACATTATATTGTTACTCACTATTTGACTAATTTTTTTTATAAAATACGTTTTTTTAATGACTCCGGTGCTTACAGTACATTTATGAGTACTTCTATTTCAGTCACTAGAATTATAAAGTAGCAATATTTTTACTGGATACTGGTTCCGTTTACTCTGCCCAACTCTGCTTAAACATTAAAAATAAGACAAGCGGTGGCTGCACATACGATTTATTCTGCCGTCAGAGAAACAGGGACATAACGGATGATTTTCTGCAGTGATGTCGTCTCGAAACGTTAGGAACCTCTTGTAGGATGATTAAGGTCTAAAGAAGTCTGATTTTTTTGTTACATTTTACCTTAATCACCATTTGCTTTATTTGCTCACTTGTTTCTACGTCCTATAAACAAAGCTACAGCATGCTGCGAGATCTCACAAGACCATGTTCACGGGGTGGAAACAGGCGTCGAATGAAACGACGGGTGTGGAAACGGAGTGCCATTTTCCTGACAGGATATTCAGAAAATATGCGGCGTGGGTCTAATATTCACCCGGGTCACTGCAGGATGAAACAATCATTTATGATCTGTAAATCACCTTCATGGACATTACACTGAAGCAGGAAATGACTCGTTAATGAACCGTCGTTGCTCGCCAGCACTTAGGGATCATTTCTCCACAGCTGAAGTTGACCATTCAGAGCCAACTGAGCCTTTAAGGCCCATTTATTCTCCACGCAAGTGGGTTGTGTATCATACGTCGGCAAACGCTGGCGTTTATCCTCCAATGTGTACTTTACATTGGCGTGAATGTACACAATGCATCCACTAGAGGGCAGTGTGGAGTTCAGACTGTCCTCTAGTGTGGATTCTGTCTGGAAATACTTTTTGTCATGAGTCGTTATGGTCTCAAACATTTTATTTGGACCCTCTAATAAGTGACCTGGATCATCTTTAACTTTTTGCTCTGTTATTAAGATATTATGGCAAATAATGCACCAAATCACTGCCGCGCTGGGGTTTGATTGACATGTTGCTATGGTAACTAGTGTTGCCAGTGGAGTCGGACCTTCATGTCGTCTATTTATTCACTATGTTCATAGATTTACATGATACACTCGACTGCAGTTGTGGGTAAGTGTTTACACTATAAACACTGTAATATGATTTTGTTTGGTGAAGGTTATAGCACGTTCGTAGGCTAGCAGTTAGTTAGCTTTCCCTACACCCCGCTGGCACCGCCGCCGTTCATTCAAACATCCTGTTTTTGGCTCCAAGATGTCACTAATATATACAGTCTATGGCACAGACTGTCCTCAAAAAGTTGAGCCATTTCTGTTAATCTGTCAGTCTTTAAGTTGCGTTCTGTTCTTCTTCTTTTCTTCCGCCACATGAGCTGTATTACGCCGGAGCGCCCCCACAATTTCCGGTGGCACTGCACCGTGTTCTGTATGAGGAAGGATCCATAAGCCCCTCAAAAACAAACAAAACTTGTAACGTAATGCACACGTCCCCTCTGCATCTGTATGCGCACTTAGCACAGAGTATAAATGGGCCTTAAGAGGGTTTGTGGCCTCCTGTTTAGTTTTTTTTTTTTTTAGTTTTTAATGGAAACATGAAAAGCAACTCCACTTGCCTTTCCGTGGAGTGCTGCTGGAATTAGTTCCTTCCTTGCCTGTCTCCACTGCCACATTAACAGATTCCTGTATTGCAGCAACAGTGTGCAACAACAGTTAGCTGAGAAATAGACGATGCTGACATCAACAAATAAGTGGCTTCCAACACAACACACACTGCACGAAAGCACATGGGCATGCACAAATGTATGCACCTTCAGGGAATTATGGACACAGTCTTAGCTGTGTGTTTCTTCTGTTGGTGATAAAGCACTTTATGCTCGTAATATCACATTTATTTTGGTCGTAAATTATTTCCTTCTTTCAGTAAAGTGGTATTTTCAGTGTCAGTTAGTAACACATAAATCAAAGGGCAACAGTGAAAATATAATTAGACCGTAATGTATATGGGTCATCACAAAAATAATGCAAAAGTAGGGTTAGCCTTTGGGTTAAGAGACATCGCCAGTCAAAAGGTTGGACACATTCAAAGTTTTGATCATGGACTGTCTTTTCTCTTTTCTCAACCGTGTTTCTTGCCATAATATGGATTTTTACAGTAGTTGCAGTAGCACTAATCTGACTACTGACTACACTTCCTCTACAGCCGATGGTGTAAAGCACATTTTAAAGGCAAGACTCGGCACAAGTGAATTGAAAACTGTTCCAGGTGACTCTGATGGGAGAACGCCATCAGTGCACAAAGCTCCGATTGTCCACTTTGGACAATCTGAAGTAGAAAACATGAAACGAATAAAAAAAATAAAAAGGAAGGTGTGTCACCTTGTGGTGTAGGTCATTCAAGCTGCACATGTCATTTAAGACCTTTCTCACACTCAAGTTGGATGTCATCTGCTGAAATCTCCACACGATTTCCAAATCTCCAAGTCAGAGGTTGGCAACTCCAGGCCTGTACGACGTCCAACGGTCTCTGCCCTGCTCACTGTGTCTTCCAGCGTCGAACTGACTGAACACACCTGATCCAGGTCATCGACCGTGGGTAAGGCAGAGACAGTTGAAAGCATGCCCTTAAGGCCTGGAGTTGCCCACCCCTGCCCTAAGTCTTCCACCGTCTTCGTTGTGACCACAGTCCAGTACAGATTATGACTCATCTTTCCAAGCAAGCAGTTTGTCCGTTTGCTGACATGTTATGACAAAACACATTATCAAACACCTTTCTAGAGGAAAAGTTACTTTAACAAATTCGAAAGGTCTTTTTCGCTTCATAAAAGTTATTATTGCAGATCTTTGCAGATATTTTCAAGGCCTTACACCCAATGCCATTTTTCTTTGAATACTTTTCGACTTTTGTGCTGCCCGAAATAAGATGCAAGACGACCTGGTTGTAAACTTCACATTGACTGGTGCAGACATCCGAGATCACCAATAATTCTCCGCTTTACCTTAATGTCTGGCTTCAACCTGTAATGGTGAATTCATGTGATTGATTGGTTCTCTTGTAGTCGTAATTACCAACCGTCGTCAGCCAGAGGCCTTGTATTTCACACATGCGAGGCGACAGACTTTGTCTCAATTAGCTTTTGGTTTTATCTCTTCTGCCTTTCTCTACACCTCACACCTCAGCGACGCTGACAAGGATGCTTGTACCTGCTTCACGCAGCAGCGCTATCAGTTCAATCCGTGGCATGACTTTGAAGATTAGTCACCGAACCATGAAGAAGCTTTTGAAGTGTTGGGGATTCTTTGAAGTTTGCAATGCAAGTTTTTGGGTTCTATTCCCTTGTCAATGCATTACACAAAGTTTCCACTAGGCAGATATTACCTTTGAACATTTAGTCTGGCAATGAGAGTGGGAGCAGTTTACAAGCATAAACATAACATGATGGATCTGGTTGTATCATCAAAGTTTGTCTTGGAAGTGTTTCAAACTGATGTTCTTTGCATGTGTATCCCACTGTTCCCTTCACGCACAATTGTCAATGTCATTTTCCATGATTAGCATCTTTGCCTTGTTGCAAGCGTCACAGTAAAAAGAACCGGGTGGATATTTTCTCCTGTTTATTTTGAACAAGTGGTCTGAGAACTCCAAACTACCTCTAGCCCTTATATATAAATAGTTCAAAGTCATGTGGCCAGCGATGAATGACTATAATAAACTGCTTATCCATTTTGCACTTGGCAGGCAAAGGGATTATGAATGAAAATGAAATTGACATTCGAATCAGCAAAGCGGGAAAGCCTGCCCATTCAAGCCTGATGGCCACATAAATAAGAGCCACGGCCAGATTTTCTTGGCCAACTCTGCACATGTAGACTCTCTGGCTGCTTCCCTCGATATGAAATTAATGAATTTCCACTGATTTGATTGATTGCGTTGCTCGCGGTGCGAACGTATGGCGGGAGCAGCTGCACTTCACCGCGGAGGGAAAGCAGGACTTTGACTCTCTGTGTGTGTTTAAGACACAGCGCCACACCACAGCACCGGCACAAATATGTGCGCTCGCACAAACTCGGACCGGGGGAGGAGGGGGCGCGCATCTTCACATGAAACGCTCTTAGCGCCAGGCGGTGCTGCAGGCAAGGGCAGCTGCATGTGAAAGAGGCCTCTGCTGACACATGGGTCATGGCAAGGGTACAGATGGACGACCAACCCTTTTGTGCAGCTCCGCCGGCGGAAAGAGGCGATGCCAAATATCTTTCCCTAAAAACCTCTCGGAAGCAGTGCACATGACAGTCCTACGCCTCGCCTGCAATAATAGCAATAACAATGCGTACAATTTCGAAAGTGTGCATATTTTGATTTCATTACACAGATAATATTCCTGCTTTTCTGCATCATAATTCCACAAATGAAGCCGGTGAATTTTAAGGTCATTTAAATTCTACTGAGCTGTTGCCAAGCCTTTGAAGCCAAAAAATTGCCTGTCATCCTCTTACAATACAGGCTATTGAGCACAGTGAGGCTCACAGGGGCACCCATAAATAAGAAATATCCTTCTGCAAACTGCTAATTGTAGAGAACTGAGAACAAGATGAAATGAAATGTCGCCTACTCCGTCTAACGTTTTACCGTTTGCCTGCACGGCTGTTTTATACACTGAGGCCTGTGCTGCACTTTGCGTTTTCATTACAGTCAAACGCTTTTTAAGGACTAGATTAATGCTCTTAATTAAGAGTTGGGACTTTGTTTTACTGCTCCTGCAGAGTAGATGTTAACAAATGCTAATTTGCCCCCATTAAAAATTTGTCCCAGCTGCAGCTGCATCTTGCAGCGCTAATGATGACACATCCAGATTTAATGAGGAAAGTGGAGCGGTCAAGACCTGGGAACATGTAAGAGCATTCTTCAGCATTAATATGACATACGTTTGTATCATCCTAGCCTGTGTTATGCTATAAGAGCATTTTTATTTTGTTTGGTAGTTTGAAAGGTCATTGCCAATATTACTTAACATAATTACAGCACATAGAAATGCATGCGCTGAATGGAATTAACAGACTGTCCTACTGTCCCTCTTGTCTGAATGAGACTCTGTTGTCCTTTTATCTCCATTAAATGGCAATAAGACATGTCTCAGGGCGTAGGAAGTCCCAAATCAAATCTCTGTGTGAACAACGGCTCCTCTGGAAGGATAATACAATCATATTTTAACAACTAATTAACATTTTATGTTACTGTACCTCGTTTACATAACTGCAGTCATCTTGCTGTGATTTGATCCTTCTTTTCGAAGTATGTTTTACTGATGTGAGCGAAACTGCATCAAATGTAACTACTGAGCACAGTGAAGCTGGGTACAACAGTGTGGGATTTGGTGTGGCCCAAACAAAACATGACCACTGAAGGACTATCTTTAGCTGTGTTACAGAATGAGAACATTCTGGAGACAATTGTTGTTTATCTCACAACAAAAGATAGTCTGGGATACAATTCTAACGCTGTCCCAAGGTTAGAGTGGCCACCTTGCAGTGCGATTGCTGTGTCGACCTATGTCTGCTCACTACTCTGTTCAATAACCAGTAGGAATTCAGCATGAAATGACACTGATCAAAGCAACCTTGTGTTGTCATCAGGGGGCACAGACCTGGTTCCCCCACCTTTCTGCTCAGTCCAGGGACCAGGACTGAGCAGAAAGGTGGATGCAGAGAGGACTTAAAGTTGTAATAGCATGTGCACCTCAGTAGCTCAGTTGGTCGAATGCCTGGCAGTGCCCACCCATGCACAGCCCAAGGGTTAGGGTTAGGTAACTGTCAAATAAAGCCCCAAAAAGGCAAAAATAAATCTTCAAAAACTACTGTCAGCCTCTGGGGCGCTATATATTTACCCATAGACTTACATTGAAAAAAACAAAACAAAACAAATAAATTTTTTAATAAGTCAGTATGATCTCAAATATTTCATTTGGACCATCTAACAAGTGTCCGTCTTTAAATTTTTGTTTGGTTATGAAGGTACAGTAGTATGTTATGGTGGGCTTTGATTGACAGGTCTATGTTGTACCTTCATAGCTTCTATTATTTAAAATACTTTTTTTTTCCTGACAGCTTGACAGTAGTTATGGTTAAGAAGGAGAAACTAATTCCGCTGAAATGACTGTTAGGTCGTGCTCGATGGGGTCGTACGGCGCTGCTAAGCCTCCACCCAGCGTTAGTGGCCAGGAAATCCGTTTTTCTCCCACGGCTCCACCCCTTTGGTCACGTCTGGCATCTTCCTCCAAAATGGCGTCCAGGAAATCAAAACCTAATTGGAATCAGAGCAGTTTGATTATAGAGTTACTCTGTCTACTAATACTCATACATTTACATCTGCTGGCAGAATTTGTGACTTTTTTTTTGGCTAGTTTCCAGAGAATTTGAATGATAACACAAAAACTTTTCTTTTTAAATCATAATGACAACAGAAAATACCCACGTAACCTTGATGAAAAGTTGACATGCCTTTAGTTGTAAATGTTGTGTGTTGTCCCCTTTAACATCAATGATGGCTTGAAGTGTGTTGTGCATTTTATTTTCCTTGATGGTAAAGATGCCCATTTTTCTTGGCAAAAAGCCTTGAGTTCCTATAAATTCCTGGTGTATTTTGCATGAGCTGCACATTTGAGATCTCCCCAAAGTGGCTGGATGACACTGAGGCCAAACGATGGAGACGGTCACTTCCAGAACCAATGACAAGTCGACTTGGCCCGTGCACAGATTCTGGGCTGACTGCAAACTTTCAGAGTTTTCTGATGACATTCTGGATTCATCTTGCCATAAATTTTGACCAAGTTCCCTGTGCTTTGGTATCTCACACATCCCCACAACATCAGTGATCCACCTCCGTGTCTCACTGTAAGGACGGTCTACTTTTCCTCTTGACTCCTTGCCAAATGTAATGTTTATGGCTGTCGCCAAAAAGTCCACTTTTGGTCTCATCACTCCAAAAAAACTTGGTTTGAGAAGTTTTGAGGCACGTATTATCATTTGTGTTCTCTGAAAAATGGCCAAAGAAAATCACAAACTCTGCTGGAATACATAAACTTGAGCACAACTGTAAAGTGCAGTCTATATTCAAGCTGTCTTTGCAAAATTACCCTCAGAATCTGCCCGTTTCAGTGACTCGTGACTGTATCTTTTTTCCCTTCCTCCTCTTTGTTGTAAATACCTGTGCTGTATGCTGGATGTTCATTGTTTACCCCTGTAACGACGCAGAGTCGAGCTTTATGCTTATACATCAACGTACAGCACAGCTTATGATTCAGTTTATTAAATTCATGTTGCATAGTGTTGGCTGGAAATAGATGTAAGAGCTGAAATCTCAGTGTGTGGGCGCCTTAAGACCACAGATCAGCAGTTCTAGTGATATTGCAGGTATCAACTGTTCTAAGTGGTTGTGTTCATAAAGTTAGTGGTGATACCTGAGACCCAAGCAGGAGACGAACACTGCATTGCCTCTGTCTCTGACAAACGACAACAACTCCTCAGGCATAAATTAGTGGTACAAGGTGTAAAATTAACTTTTAAGAAACGGTAAAGAAAGAGTCATTGCAGTAAGTGTGAAAGTTTGCAGAATAAATTTGCAAGTGACTGCAGTCGGCATGAAAACAGCTTCTGTTAAATACCAGGTTGGGAAGGAGTTTACTTTCTCGGGTAGCACATGTAAGTATAGTCTTTTTGAAGCACTGGAACTTTTTCATTTCCACTTTCAGAGACTTCATTTACACTCAACCACGTCTCAAGGAAAGAATCCATTCAAAGCATCTGATAGAGGCATAAAACATGACGCATTGCTGCAATAACCATATGAAATAGCTAGTGCCACCTGACCTTGAGTATGTTTCCATTGTTGTGTTGCTTCCCCACTGCCTCCTAAGTGTCTTAATGTTGTTTTTATGCTGGAAGGAGTTATGACTGATTTGCTGATAAACACCCTAACTGTATGTGGGAACTGAAAAACAGATGGTATTTGTCTGCCGGCACATTTTTAGGGAATAGGAATATCCCATTGCACTGTGGATAGAAAGCTTTTAAATATCCCGTTGAGACATGTTCTATAGCAGAGAGGAAGCTTTCAGAACAATCATGCAGAGTGGTTTTTATAACATAAAACACCCCGGTGCTGTCCTTTGCAATCAAATTGGATTAAGAGCAGACAGAGATTGATCTACTCTGTAGCGCACTGTGTTTCACCAGATTAGTTTCAACTCTGTACACCTGTACGCTTGCAAGAAATGAAATCTTATCATTGGATTTGAAGTGTTCCCTTGTCCATCACAAACAGCACGCTCGCCCAGGACAATAACACATTCCACTCGTATATCACTGTGTGCTTATATCATGGCCGAACACACCTCGCATTATGCGTTTCCTCACTGCAGGTGAACGAGGGCCAAGTGAGAAATGGCTTCATTTGCATCTCACCTAATTGTATCATTGCTCCAGGCTCTCCCTAATAGTCAATGAGTTTTCTGAGAGCAGAATTAGGAAGGAATAAAAGATGCGGGAGCTGCAGAACATCACTATTTGTAGTGAAATGAGGTTTGCTGCAGGTAACAACTCAAGACGCTGCTGCGAGAGGCTGGAGAAATGGAAAATATACCTAAGGAACAGCACAGTGTAGCGTTGGCTTCATTACACTCAAACCTCTGTACCTATACGTGTAAGATGTATAATTAATCACACAATATGCACTGATTAACCTTTTTTTTTTCTAAAGACTGACGCTTGGAAGGAGCATGGAATCAATGTAGAATTAATTCAAAAGGAGTCCATTTAAATTAGAATTCTATTGTTTTATTAAGTCGTTTTCCCATTCTCTCCTGCGAGCTACAGCTTGAAAGACGCTGATAGAAATAAGAACAAAAGACAGGCCTGTGTGTTAAAGTGGCATCGGAAATCCAAGGCCATTACAATTACATATACCAGAGTGAGCCGCTGCTGTGCTGAGAGTCTTCTTCACTTCAGCTTCGTCATCCTTCACATTCCTCCGTCATCGAGCCAGACGGCGCCGTTAACAACATCACAGGGCTGTAGAACGGAACCAGTGCATCGCGGACCTCGACCGCGGCCCGTTGTGCAGATCTGGATCTGTGCCACAGCCGGTAATGTTCATCCGGGCAAGGTTCAAAGCCATCACAGACAAGTCAGGACCAGGGGTCTGGAACCTGCAGCTCCACGGCCAGAGGTGGCTCTTCAGACCCTCGCCGGTGGCCCCCGCGGTTTTGTCCGTTAATGGACATGTTAATCAATCAAAATAAGCAGGTGTGCACTAAACCAACAAAAAGAAGAAGAATTAACTACATCATGAAGATTCACAAACTGAACAAATCACAAACTGAACAAAATCATCAAGAAATTTACCAAAACTAAACAATAAAGTACATAAAATGATGAAACAATTGACAAAAATAAGCAAAATGGTAAAATGTGAACAAAAAGTTAACAAAAACTAGTCAAATCCAATGCCGGAAATAATTCACAGAGATGAACCAAAATTCACAAAAAGAAATACATTTTTTTTTTATATGAGCAAAAATGAAAAGTCTGAACCAAATAATCTGCAACAGGCACGACTATGCAGAAAAATCATTAGAACCGAGCCAAAATAGTTCAGGAAGACAAAAATGAACAAACAAAAAAAAAGTGATGAAATGAATAACGTAATGAACAAAAAAAGAATGAAATAATAAAACATTGGTGAACGTGTCGCCAGCTGAACCATGTGTTACATGTCATGTGACACATAATACACTGGAATATTTTCTGCAGCTCAGAACACTTATTTTTTTCTTTCTGTTCAAAAATTGCCGACCCCTCATCATCTGAACCCCCGTTGCATCAGCTACATATTGGCCTGGAACCGTTTTTGTTACTGTACAACAAGTGGAAAAAGACCAATTCAATTCTATTTGTTTCGCACCAATCATAATCCACGATTATCTCTAGGTGCTTCACAATTCGAGACCTCATGACTATACAGAGAGTAAACCAACAGAACCACCAGGAGCAAGACGAGGACGACGGGGGGGGGGGGGGACCAGCGGCTCAGGGTCGGCGGCCGTCTGCCTGGACCGGTTGGTACCGGTATTAGTGGACAGAGGATTAATCCGAATCTGCCAAATCCTGGTTTTCAGTTGGATCCATGCCAAACTTGAGACATTCATAGATACGCTTCCTCTAAATAGCTCAGATTTTTTTTTATCAAGATCTACATAATATTCACCAGGATGTTACCAAAAATGTCTCGCTATGTTAAAGAAATCAATAAAAGTTTTCTGGGTCTGCCGTTAAATTTCATGGAAATCAGAGGTTAAAAGAATTTCTGTCATGCTTTGCTATTGGCCATGGATCCATGTAGGCTTGTTGTTGAAACCACACACTTGTCCTTGTTTTATTTCAGACCGGCAGAAATAACCCTGTGGTTAAAAACGAGGTTTGCAGCACTCATGAAGGACATTGTTAAAAAAGCCTTTATTGTCTCACGGCTTTTGAATCATGCCAACATGTTTCAGCCGACGGCCTTCGTCAGGGCAAACAAACTAATTGCCAAAGTGTTGCTATATAAATGGAGCTGAAAAAACAGTCACATGAGAAGGTGTTTTTTTCAGGTGAGGGAGTCTCTGGCCATGCGCACACATGGAAAGGTAGCGGGAAAAATTCATGTTTTCTCATGCGCTTTTGCATTTCGTCTGCACGAAAACTGTGGCTTAGGTCACAGAAAATGATTATTTCTAAAAACTCTGGCCAACGTGGAGTCTTTGGATCCTGTTTATGTGCTGATGTGTGGACGGAGACAAACGTCACAGTGTGTGACATCAGGGTCATGTGTGTAACCGCTGTTTGTCAGCAAAGATGTGGTTAAGGCGGTGTTTTTGTACAGTTAAGGTGGTGTTTTTGTACAGTTAAGGTGGTGTTTTTGTACAGTTAAGGTGGT
>JAQQAE010003562.1:0-20019 GCA_029823295.1 Pseudamia nigra | reverse complement strand
GTATAGTCATAAGATTTCAGCCTTGAATTGTGAAGCGCCTAGAGATAATCGGCGATTATGATTGGCGCTATACAAATGAAGTTTGATTGATTGATTGATTGATTCTTCAGCTTGACAGCATCCCTCACCGCCGGTGTCCACCATCAGGTATGAGTGTTGCCGCCACAACAGGCACCAACCACCTTACGGCAGCAGCTCCGATCAGCCACCTCGTGGCCTGGAGGCACAGAACAAGGCCCACTCAGACTCAATGCTCCCCGGTCGAAGCTCTGCCAGAGATGGGAATCGAAGCTCCTCCTGACAGGAGACTCCGCCAGACGTTCCCAGCAGACCCTTATGGTATGTTTGGGTCTGCCAGGTCTGACCGGCATCCTCCCCCACCATCGGAGCCAACTCACCACCAGGTGGTGATCGGTTGACAGCTCCACCCCTCTCTACACCTGAGTGTCCGAGACATGCATCCGCAAGTCCAATGATATGACCACAAAGTCAATCACCGAACTGCGGCCTAGGGTTTCCTGGTGCCAAGTGCACATATGGACACCCTTATGCCTGAACATGGTGTTCGTTATGGACAGTCCATGACAAGCACAGAAGTTCAATATCAGAACACCACTCAGGTTCAGATCAGGGGTGCCCTCCCTCCCAGTCATGCCTCTCCAGGTCTCACTATCATTACCCACGTGAGTTTTGAAGTCCCCCAGCAGAACAATGTAATGTTGTGTGATCTAACTCCAGTGATGTCACTGTTTTGCATCATACAGAAAAAATGAGTGGGATTTCAGTGTGCGAAGCATAAACTCAACGCAAAATAGAACATCTCCATTTGGAACCATCTTTAGAGCTTGCACAGGGTCCTTTCTGCTGCTGGATAGTTTTACTAATCAGCTCTGTGCCTCCCAGAAAGGACATATTTTTGTTAGTGGACACTGGATCGAACTCACTACATAGCACATTAGAGGAACCATGTTTAAATAAGTGAGAAGTCAAGTCACAGGGCTTTACACCTCTCTGTGTTTTGACTCTACCTGTCTTTTCCATTGATATTGTATTCCCTCTACATTCAGTGTATTCGTCCTGCGCCAGGCCTTTGCCAGTTTGCAGCTTCCTGCAGTAGACATAGTGTATGTTTCATCCTTGACTCAAATAAACTGTCACACCTAGATGTCCTTGTGCTCCCACACTGCACTGGCATTTGCACATATTTTCAGGAATATATACTTCCTCTTTTCTTATCACTGAACCATCTGCAAGATACAGTGTACAGTATAGTGTCACAATATAGTGAGTGCATTTATCTGCAGATTATCTGCCATGTATACATTGTGCAGTTATGTTTAAAAAAAAATCATCTTCATCCAATAAAACCATGAATTTATCTGCTGAATAAAACTGATAAGAAACACATGATTGTATGCTGCCCTGCAAAGCAAAGTGTAGTAACTCACAAACAGTTAAACCAAAAAATGACTTGATAGTTTTTATTTATTTTTGTTACTATTTTCACAATTTTTTGTCAGTTTTAAAGCATCTTGATTGGTATGGGCTTTTTTTGTTCTTTTTGCTTCTAATTTGGTGCATTTTCTTCATTTTCATAATTTCCTTATTTTGTTCATTTTTTGCACTTCCATCAATGTTTTCCTACTCTGCTTATTATTTTGTTATGTATTTTGGTCATTTTCTTTTTCTGCATCTAATTTGCAACAAAAATCCTTAATTTGATTATTTAGGTACATTTTCAGCTTTTTTTGTTCCTTTTCAAGCATCTTCTTGACTGTTTTGTTTGCTTTCATTTATTTTTCTTCTTGTTGCATCTGACGTGGCTCATCTTCATTAGTTTGCTCATATAGCTTCTCATATGGTTCAACTTAATTTTTTGATGATTTTGTTAATTTTTCTTGTTTTTATTGGTCACTTTTCTTCATTATGCATCTTTTTTTGATTGCTTTCTTGATTGTTTTGTACATTTTACTTCTGCTTTGTCACTTTTGTTGCTTCTTACTGTATTTTGCTCATTTTGTTAATTTTCCTCATTATTTTTTTTTCATTTTCACTCAAAATAATTCATTGACTTATGGCATTTTGCTTTACTTTCTGCCTTCATTTTGTAATTGCTGAAAGTATAACATCTCCTTGTCTTTCAAATGAAACACAGTTGAGTCACCTAGTCATAAAATAAATGACATGGTACATATTACAGTTCTAGTGTTAACAGATGCTGAGTCACCGTATTTTGCCTTCATAGGTCAGTATTGTACATTATAGTGTGTTCAGTCATAGTCTTGGATCACATTTTCTAATAATGTGCACATTTCAATCAAATCCTGTCTGCTCCGTGTATTTTAGAGTTTAAACACAAGCTGCCCCATAGGGCTCCGTGCAGATTTTCATAAAACAGTTTTAGTTGAGTATTCCAAAATGCCCCCTGCTTTCATTGGATCTCAACTCTGCATTACGCACTTATTATCTCGTCTGCTTGAAGATGCACAGCCAAATCGCATGTTCTTTTCTCACCATATCACGCAGTACTCATTACAATTGTTCACTATTTTTAACATCTCTGACTCAGGTGTAAGACTCATTCACACATGACCAGAAAAATCAGATGCAAGTAAAACTGAAGCTCGCCTCCATTTCTTGCCATTTTTCAGTGGATCTTGGTTGAATAATCATGGATATCAGCTAAACACATGAAGCCAGGAGACAAACAGAACAAATGTGTAAACAGTATGATACGCTGCATTGTGCAGAAGCCTTTTATTTGCTGATTCTCCCTCTGCCTCTCTTTCCTGTCATACTGTACATCTCTTAGTCCGTGTCTCCGTCTTTCTTTGCTGCCACTCTTCTGTACATCCCTGTGGTGTGTGGTCTCTGCGTGTCCATCTCCCGACAGTAGCCATAATCACATCCTCTGCACACTTGAGCAGCTTTGGCCTTTCCTCTTAGAAGTTTCTGAATGAGACCCTCTACCTTCTTCTCTGTCGCTTTGTCCGCAGGGCAGGAAACCACACAGAAGATTCAACACCCACCTGGTTAGCTTACTGCCTGGATGACATTCAGCATTGTTTACCATCCGAAGTTGTCTTGTCTCTGTGTCCCTTAGAGAGTGTCCTTCCATCTCTTACTGTCCTCTCACTTTCTTTTATGGTTTCTTTTGCACTTCGGTCACACCTTACCTTGTCTGATGTTGCTGTACCACTTTTATTTTTTCCATTTCTCTGCCTCGTGCTGTCTCTGTATTGATGCTTTAGTGGTCAAATCACACATTTATTATACTGCCACCCTCTATGGAGAAGGAGCACACTTTATGTGCCTTTGTATTCCATTTTACACTGACTTTTCTCAATATCTGAGATCTGTGCTTAACATCCTATCTTCACAGACACTAAAATGTACTTGTATACTGTAATTCTGCAAATGGCAAGCAGGAGTCATTTAGAAGCTGGGTCTCTAATAACAGACAATAGTGAGGTTGACACAAACAAATAAAAGATGATCCTCGAATATAGTCAGGGTAAAAAATAATATGAGTATAATTGTGGTGTTTGTCATAACGTGTGCTCCCCAACAAATCCTCCATGATCATAATGGTAGTTTGTTCCTACGTTCAACTACAACCAGACCTGACTTTATTTTTACACAAGTTGGGTTTGATCCAAACGTACACATCAATAAAACAACAAAAAAAAGCAAAAATGAATAAAAATAATCAAATATGTTTGCAAAGATATACAAAATGACAAATTGGACACAAATATTCAACTAGATTACATAGAGAACATAAAAGACACAAATTTAAAAAGTAAGCAACAATATTAACTAATTAAACTGCAATTTGAGCAAAAAGCGGGCAATTAAATGAACAAAAATGAAAAAAAGTACAGGAGGATGGATCTACCTAATGGTATAAAATTTCTGTTTCCTAATTGGGCGGAGTCAGAGGGGTGGTGCAACTCATGTTCCTATGGCCTAAGTCCCACCCTGATCCTGTTCTGATCAGATCAAACAGTAACCTCGATGACTGTAGTACTATCCGTGTCCACTGGGGGCTGCCTCCAAAAGCAAGTCCCATGTTTACATGTCCAACTTTACAGCAAAAGTCTCTATTGCTTATTTCCACCTCTGCAGACACTGTATGGGGGCAAATATTTATATAACTCAGCTATTTAGATGATTCAGTTCCCTATATTTGTGCAAAATTAGGGCTGTCAGCACTTTGATTGACAGGTTTGTCTGAGCCTGAGGTCTTTACTGTTTACTTAATCTGCCTCACCTCCACTCACACGCCACATTTAAGTCCATTGCAGGCGGCACACTCTTGTCTGATTTAAACATGTTTATAAGAGCTTCAACGCATTTTGGCGACGACTCTGCTCAAGAGATGTTCTTGGATGATATTAAATAATTCACTAGGAGGCTTGAGAGGTGGAGATTACTTTTCAGATTTGCGGGCAAGTGATGGTTGCATGACCGCAGCAGCATAGCAGAATGAATGGATGCCAGATTTAGGGTGTGCAAGGTGGGGATGATAGGGATTGGACGGAAACTAGGGGTCCCAGAACAGACTTCTGCACCTGCCTGAACTATGCATAGGCTTCATTTTTGAATTTGAAATCAGTTGACAGTGGTGCCAATGTGGTGGTACCCAGACACTCCCTGTTTGAGTTTCTAAACTGCTCTTCAGAAATGTATGGGTGACATCGTGGCAGGTTCGTCCATCTTGCATATGCACTCTATGGATTGGCTGCTTCTAAAAGAGGGTGTCATGGGTAGAGGACGTGAATTCTCAGTACAGGGTCTTGCTTCTTCATCATCTTTGGTTGTATCGACACTAATGACATTTCAAGCTAAGAAAAAATATAGTTCTCACATTCAAATAATTATAAAATTAATGGATTGGATTCATATAGTGCTTTTCAAGACACCCAAAATTGCTTTACAGTGAATCCATTCTTCATTCACTCCACAATCACACAGTGGTGGTGGAAGCTACATCTGTCCCCAGGGCAGACCACCACCAAATATTCATTCACATTGAGCCCATTTGCAGTGGTCCCTCGCCATAACGTGGTTCACCTTTCACTGCCTCGCTGTCTCGCAGATTTTTTTTTTTTAGTGCAATTTTTATGTTTTTCTCTTAAAGCGTATGAACGCGCATTATGTTCTGTGTCCTGTTTGGCTAAAGGAGAACACGCGCATTGTGTTCTGCATCCAGATTGGCTGAGGAACTGTAGGCCATTGTCAATCAATCTCCTCCGTGCTGTGTCTCCTGTACAGGATGGAATGTGTTCAGCTCACCAAACTTACACAAATGTTCGATCTCCAGCAATGTGACTCAAAAGTGCTGTGTGTTTGCAAGTTTTCGCCAGGCCCGTGGCCTTTCAAGCTGTAAAGCTGGTGGTAAGTGTTGTAAGTGGTTGTAAGTTGTAAGAGGTGATGCGTGTGTACAAGTTGTAAGTGTACTACGTAAGTTTTCGCCAGCTTAACAGCGACTTTTGAGTATTTAAATAAGAGAGAAATGTGAGAAAATGTTAATGCCTGCCTGAGAATAGTGTATAAAGTGTGTGGTGAGGGGTTTTACAGCCTTTAAACAAATATAGTAATTGTAAAAAAATTACGTTGACTACTTCGCGGATTTCGCCTTTTGCGAGTTATTTTTAGAACGTAACCCCCACGATAAACGAGGGACCACTGCATATGCACATGAACACTCCAATCATTATCGGATTTCAAGAGTTATCAGATTATGAAGTGATCATTTAAACAGCATAATCTGGTATGTGTTATCTGATAACGGCAGTTATCTGATTATGAGAAATCTGATTAACACACCTGAATTTCTCCCAAGTACTGTAATTTCTCTGTGTATGTATGACCCACGCTGTTCAGTGAGGCTGATGCGGAAGTAGCTTTAAGTTGCAACACCACCGCTTGGCCACTGGGGAACCATTTGTCCGGCTCCAAGAAGCAAATAGAGATACATCAGACCAATATCTGAAAATTCTAAGCAAATATATTTTAGTCATGAGTCATTATGGTCTGAAACATTTTTATTTGGACCCTCTAATAAGTAATATAATATATATATCCATCTTTAACTTTTGCTCCGTTAGGAAGATATTACTGCAAATATTCCAACAAATCACTGCTGTATGGGGTTTGGTTGACATGTCGCTATGGTAACCCAACTCTCTAGCAAGTCAGACCAATTTGGACCCTTGTACCTTCTATTTATTCAGTATATTCATAGTTTTATCTGAGATCCACTCAACTGCAGTTGTGGGTATATATTTATACTAACAACACCATAATATGTCTTTGTTTGACACTGTGTGGTGAAGTTTTAAAGTGTCAGTAAGCTAGCAGCTAATATTAGCTTCCCATGAAGCCCCACTGTCTACATCCTGTTTTTGCTCCGAAATGGCAGCCAGGAAGAAACAATCCGATTGGCCTCAAAACAGCCCTTCAAAAACTAATGGGTGACGTGACGGTCACTTTGCCCACTCATATATACCGTCTAAGATGTATGCCCATTAATCTGATTTATTTTGCTCTTTACATCTGTGCATGTGTACAAAAAAAAAATCATAGAAAATGGAGGTGACATAGTCACAACGCGAGCAGAGAACAAAGACATTAAACAAAGCATGTAGCAGAGGAAAGTCTAAAGAGCCACTTCTGGAGTGAAGAAGAGCCAAATTTCATGTTAATAATATGAAAACCCTCGACATCCTCCCTTCTGCTGCTGAGGTAAATAAAGGCCACAGCCACTCTGAAGATGTTCATCATCAAAATAAACCATTTAAACCTGTAAGAGCCAACAGTATTCACCTCACAGTACATGTTCTCATCTTCTTCTAATCCAAGGAGATGACTGACCAGAGTAGCCAAGGAGAACTTAGTCCAGAAACTCTTCGATTAACATTCTACCATGATTCCCCCCGTCCCCCCCTCCTCTCCCACTGTGTCTCAGCAAGTACAAAAAGAGCCTCTAATGATGTGCCCTCTTCAGTGAGATTCAGGGACTAACCTTACCTCTAGAGAGGAAGAAGGCTCCTCTGTGAGAGCGTTGTGAGAATCCTCCATGCCAGGATGAGATGTACCATCATGGCCAGCATACTTAAAAGATATTCAGATGTGCCTCAACACTTCATAGCAGTTCTTGGCAACGGGGATTTGTTTACAGTCAGTAAGGCAAGAATTTGATTGGTGCATAAAGCATCTCTGGTGTAAATTCCGCTGCACTGCATAGGCATATAGTGAAACCTCCTGTGAAGTCAACCTTGCCAAGAAACAGAGCTGTGTGTGTTGAGGGTTGAGAAGCCAGTGGGGGTTGTTGTAACAGTCAGTGTCACTGGAAACCAATACCCCCTGCTGCAGCACCTGCACACTCCAGGCTTAAATGAAGAGGTCTCCGCGTTCCAACTTTCTGCTGAAGATTATTGTGTGTAGCGTCGGGTGACATCATTTGTCACAGATGTACAGCAACCTGACTGTTTGTCGTCTAGGTAAGGTTGGCGATAAAAGGCCAGCATTGCACAGAAGTGTGAAAGTGTTCCTTCTGCAATGTTTCACTGCAGGATTATTCGTTACAGTGATTCATTTCTTGTCAATTTTTCCATTTCTTAATATTTTTATTTTTATTTTGCTCATTGTTTTATTTATTTGACTTCATTTTTTTGGTCATATTGTTCATTTTTGTTTATTTCAGTCATTACTTTGTACATTTTTTGTTTTAGTTTCATTTTTGATCTGTTCATTCAACCCATGCTTACTTTGTTCGTTTCTCTTCATTTTGCTTTATTCTTTATTCATTTTCATTCCACATCTTGATTAGTTAGTTCATTTTTGTTTTATTTGATCTTTACATTGTTTATTTTTTCTCATTTTCCTTTTCAATCTGTTCATTCTCATTCAAACCCCTGTTTGCTCTGCTCATTTTTCATAATTTTTCTTTTTACTTTATTCATTATTATTCATTTTGCTTCAGATTTTGTTCATTTTTATTCCATGTCGTTATTATTTTTGCTACATTCTTCATTCTGCTGCTTTTTTCTTTCCTTTTTCACTTTTATTTTGTTAATTTTTGTTCAATTGTCAACTGATTATTTGATTCATTTTTTTATTCTGCTTCTTATTTTGTTCAGTTTTCTTAATTATGAGTTTTTTTTAGATTTTGCCTTTCATGTTGTTCGGTTTTGTTCAGTTTTTCTCATTTCCCTTTTTAATCTGTTTATTGCCATTCAAACCCAGGGTTATTTTGTTCATTTTACCTTTTACTTTGTTAATTTTTTTTTTCATTTTGCATTTTTTTTTTTGCATTAATGTGTCTTCCTTTCATTTATTTGTTTTCCCTATTTTCCTGATTATCTTGTTCATTTTACGTCAAATTCTATTAATTCTCCTGACTATCTTTTAACTTTTTATCCATTTTGCTTCATATTTTGTTCATATTCAGTCCACGTCTTGATTCACGCCATTCCACGCCACATTATTCATTCTGGTGTTTATTTTTTTTCTTAATTTATTCATTTTCCCTTTAATTTTGTTCAGTTTTTTTTTATTCCACAGCAATTCTGTTAATTTTTCTTAACTTTGCCTCCTAGCTTCATCATATTTATTCAATTTGATCATTTTAATTCATCTATTATTTATTCTGTTCTTTTCTCTTCACTATTTTCCTCATTTTCCTGATTATCTCGTTAATTTTGCTTCAAATTCTGTTCATTTCCCTGATTATTAGATTCATTTCTCCTTTTACTTTCTTGCATTCCAAATACATAATGTCATCTGTCGGGCAGCAACACTGTACATAGACTATTACAGTATTTAAGCTGGAACCACATGGGGCCAAAATGCATAAAAATCCAGTGAAAATCAAAATGTGTTTGTATGCGTGTGCACATGCTGCTGTGTGTCCACGCATTCCACCGGGTTACTGTCAACCTGGACTTTTGATGATCAAAGAGAGAACAAAGCAGCTGCATGCTATTAAAAATAAATGGCAGCGAGATTAAATACAATCCCTCCCCTCTTCCCGCGATCCCTCTTTTTTTCTTTGTCTTCTCGCTGGGATTCTGCTCCTCTGCCAGCTGCTGACACTCAAAAGCATCCCGTCGCTGCAGCGATAGAGCAGAGAATTCACTGAAGAATGTCCTGGGGCTGACACTGCTCCTCTCCGTCAGCACAGATTGCACTCCCGCTCACCCCCGTCCTCAAATTTCCTCTTTTTATCAACATAAAACTGCTCCTGTGGGTTTGCGTGTGTCGGGTCCCCATCCTTGCAAAAAAGGTCTTTAAAGGGAGAATGAACCCCAAGTAACATCTGGTTGTGCATTCGGTACTCGTACATACACAATCAAAGTGCCATATGAACGCTTACACAGACACAGTACTCGGGTAAAAGTACTGTTACTTTATAATTCTAATGACTCCATAGAAGTAGTGGTACTCATAACAGCAAGTACTGGAGTAAGAGTATCTCATTAAAAACTGGTGAGTAAGGCATCACACTAAGCACTTTCACTTTTAAACAAGAAAAAAAAATGCGACATGCTCAACATTTTCTTATTGCAACATTTATTGCTTACAGTATTTTCTTCATTTTGTAATTTACTCTGTCACTTTGTTTGGCTCATTTTGTTGCTTATTTTGTTAATTTGGCCTTATTGTGTTCATTCTTTAACTTAACTAAGTGTTTTATTAATTTTTCCTAATTTTTGTGCTTGTATTGTTCATTTTTTTGGGTGTTGTTATATTTTTTTTTTTTTTCATTTTTCTTAATTTATTTTGTTGCATATATAAAGTTCATTTTTTATTTACTTAATTCCTTTGTTCATTCTTGCTGTTTATTTTGTGAATTATTTCATTCACTTTTGTTGACTGTGGGTTATATTGTTCATTGTCTTAATTTATTTGATTGTTCTTTTCATTTTTGCACATTTTGTTGCTTATATTGTTGGTATTTTTTTCAATATTGTTTTAATATAAATGATTATTTTCTACATTTCTGCCTATTTTTGTATTATTATGTTCATTTGTAATTGAACTGATTTTTTTTTTCATTTTGTGGCTTATTTTGTTCGTTTTTGTTCATTTTTGCTTATTGTGCTTTTGCGTATCTCATTCATTTTGTTAACTGACAGTATTTGATTCTTTTGTTAATTCTTCTGCTCATTTGCTTGGTTCTTTTGTTCAGTTATGTGATTTTTTTTTGGTCAGTTTATTTGGGTATTGTTATATTTTTCTTTTTTCTTAAATTATTTGATTTGCTTTTATATATTTGCTGATTTTATTGCCCTTTTTAATTTAATTCAATTTGTCCATCCTGTCATGCATTTTTCTGGCTGTTTTGCTCATAATTATTGTGCTAATTATTGATTGTACTGATTTTTTTCCTATTTTTGCTTATTTTGTTGCTTATTTTGTCTTTTCATTCACTTTTCTTCGTTGTTGCTTATTATTCAATTTTTTTTATTGATTTCTGTTTTCTTCCTTTTGTTTTGTGTTATTATACACACACGCATTTTTTTACATGTTTGCTTTTTTATTGTTCATATTTTCACCCTTGTTCATTTTGTAAATTTTGCCACTTGTTTTGTTGATTATTGATTTTTTTTTATTAGTTTGATTATTTTATGCATTTTTACTTCTTTTTTGCTTATTTTGTTGCCATGTTGTTCATCATTGTCAGTTTTATTGTTAAATTGCTTATTTTGAGATTAATGTGTTTGTAATTTAACAGATTATGTCATTCATTTTTTGCTCATTTTGTTGCTTATTTTGTTTGTTTCATTTGGGTGTTGTATTGCTTATTTCTGTTTAAAAAATAAGCAAAAAATAAAATAATTAAAAAATTATTTAATTTTTAAATTATTTTTTCTTTTTTTAATTTACTTTTTTAGTGTAATTGGGTTTTTTGCTCACTGTGCTTCTTATATTATTTATTTTGGTTGAGTTTGGCTGGTTATAGTCTTCATCTTTTTTCTCATTTGCTAGCTTATTTTCCTCCTTTTTATACTGTACATTTCATTACTCCATTGATTTTTGCTCATTTTGCAGCTTTTTTGTTCATTTTCACTCATTTATTTTATTCTTTTGTTCATTTTTCCTCATTTTCTTGCCAAAGCAGCATTGCACAATATGATGTTGTTTCTCATCATTGGACTCTATGTTAAAGTCAGTGTAAAAATGACTCCTACCCCGATGTAACTGAGTAGTACATGTTTTCATCACAAATGCAACTAAGTAAACATATTCAGCCAGACTACTCTCAGAAGTATATTTCAAACTGGAATATTTGCAATCTCTGAAGCGATTACGTGAGATTGCTGATTGATTTTAAATTTTGTTGTGCTTTCCTGATGCAATGGGTTTAAACATTAGAATGAGTTAAAGTAGTTTCAAGCTGAAGATGTTTCTAAAGCCTATGTAAAGTGTAAAATCTGAAATATTAACAACACTGAGAAGAAAGGATTAATAAATCAACAAAATCCTTAAAAAGTAAAATAGAAAAAAGCAAAATGTGCCAATAAATAATAAAGTAATAGAAGAAATGAGAAACATAAGCAACAATAATATAAAATAAAACAGTTACATACATACATGAATATTACTAAACGGGAGAAAAATAATAATCCAAAACTGGTAGGAAAATAATGAAGAAAATTAATTAAAATGGACAAAATAATAAAGTGTAAGACTCAACAATAGTGGGATTGCTTAGTCAGCCATCCCACTTATAATACTCAAATACAGATGAAGGAGTAAAAGTACTAGAATTCCACCCACCTCTGCTCTTTTCCTGCAGTAAAATTGTGCTTGAACTCGATGAGAAAAAGTGATTAACAGTCAGTGTACACTAGAGTAAGTGGAATGACTCTTGCTCTTGTGATTTGGTCAAAAACATCATCGACATCGTCCAGAGAACCCTCAGTCGGTCCATCCAAATCTGCACTATGAAAGTGCTAACGATTGGCACCGACGTTGTCACAGGTGCACGAACACACTCGTGCAAACACTGCGTAACAAGTGAGACAAATAACAAGAAGAGGCCGGGGAAATGCATGTGAAGGTGCCAGCTATTTAGCGCCGACGCTGGCTCTTATTTACTCGCGCACACACAAACGGTGGGCAACAAACAAGACAATTAATTGACAGAGTCCAGGGAAAGGCCTGCTGACAAGTGCGATTTTCTTTGAATAAAAATCATCTATCAAACAATATTGTGTGGGTTTTCTGTGAGTTGAGTTAATCTATGTTTACTATGTAATGACCCTCTTTGACTCTGCTTTGGCAGCTTTTGATAAATGAGGCAGATTGTAAATGTCACTGTTATCAAGTGTGTGTTTTTTTTTTTTCGTTCTCAGCCGAGTCACGAGCTTCCTAGGCTGTAATTAAACATGTTCCCCAGCCACAGCATTTAAGAGTGTGTGTGTGGGTGTGTGTGTGCATGTGTGTGTGTTGTGAAAGACAGACAGAAAGTGCTTGTGTATGTGTGTGTGTGCAACGTTTATGACTGACGACCACATTTTTTAGTGTATACAGTGCAGTGAAAAAGTATTTGCCCCTTTCCTGATTCCCTTTTTTTGTAGTTTTCTTGCATTTAAATGTTTCAGATCATCAATCAAATGTAAATAATGGACAAAAATCACTTGAGTAAATACAAAATTAACTTTATCAATGATTATTTAATTTACTATTACTGTTTAATTTATTTTAAAAGGAGAAAAGCTACCCAATCCTACCTTGCCCTGTGAAAAAAAGTATTTGTGCCCAAACCTTTTACAGGTTGTGCCACCTTTGGCGGCAATAACAGCAATAAAGTGTGTGTGATAACTGGAAATGAGTCTTTCACATTGCTGTGGAGGAATTTTGGCTCTGTCTTCTTTGCAGAATTGTCGTAATTCAGATGCAGTGGAGGGTTTGCAAGCATGAACAACCTGTTTAAGGTCATGCCACAGCATCTCAATCAGATTATCCTGCTGCATAACCCAAGTGTGCTGATGTCCAGACATTCTCCTTCACGATTTTCTGGTAGAGAGCAGAATTTGAGTGTGTGTAGATTTGAAATAATTTACTTACACTTGCATGTGTGCACTGTTATTTAGACTCTGTCTCGATCCCGTATGCTACTGTTCCATAGGAATTTCCCCAGTGTGGGATAAAATCTTAATTCATGCTCCGTCAGTTGCATCAAGTTGTCCAGGTCCGGAAGCAGCAAAGCAGCCCCTGACCGTTACCTACCACCACCATGTTTGACTGTTGGTAAGATGTACTTTTTGCAAAATACTGTGTACAGTGGTGGCCAAAATTATTAGAGGACTTAGAGACAGCATCAAAAAGGGCCTTTATTCAAACCTGTTGCTCAGTCGTTACCTCCTTCTTCCCCGTAGCAACATGTGCTTCGCGACTACTTCAAACCCTTTGAATTTATACCAGTTGGTGGTGTGGCCCTGGATGTTGCCAGTCACTTAATGAGAATCTTGCACATTCAAAAGCATCATACAACTGTGTCCAATTTAAGCACAATCACACATGATCACACATGACAATGACTGTGTGTCCTTTGTCTCCTTCTGTGAAGGAACGTGATTGTGTGACACTGACAGTGAGATAGGCCTAGCTTGATTTTTGTAAAGGAAGTTGCCTAAATCTCCTCATGATAGCTCTACTCTATGGCATGTAGAGCATAATGATAACTTTGTAGATATTTAATTTGTTTTATCGGTATTTTAATGGAAAATTCAACAAAAACTGAAACCTTTTAAATATACTAAGTGTTCTAATAATTTTAGTTACTTTACAGTGGTGTCTTCGGGATCATCAAGATACTTTTAGGTAAATATGAGATGAGCCATCGTGCTCATTTTGGTCAGTTGTGGTTTTCACCTTGAAACTCCATGGATGTCATTCTTTCTTACTGTTGAATCATGAACACTGACCTTAACTGAGGCAAATGAGGCCTGCAGTTCTTCAGATGTTCTTCTGGGTTCTTTTGTGACCTCCTGGATGAGTTGTCAGTATGTTCCTGCAGTAACTTTGACAGCCAGTCACTCCTGGGAAGGTTCACCACTGTTCCAAGTTTTCGCCATTTGTGGATAATGGCTGTCACTGTGGTTCACTGGAGTCCCAGAGCCCTAGCAATGAATTTGTAACCTTTTACACACTGATAGACCGAATGACTTTGTTTCTCCTCACTTGTCAAATTTCTTTAGATCACAACTTCTTGGGATTTCACCCTTTTCACTTTGTTCTATTTAATTTATTTTTCGATCCAACAGGTCTGGCAGTAATTAGGCCCTGGTGTGGTCATTGAAAATTAACTCAGCTGGTTAATCACAGTCAATTCATGATATAAGAAGGGGATTGGGGTATTTACTCAGGTTGTCTTTGTGCAATATTAAAATTTGTTTGATCTGAAATATTTAAGTGTAAATATGATGCAAAAAAATAAGGTACCAGGAAGGCAGGTAAATGATTGTCTTTTTATTTTTCATTGCAGCATGTGTAAATTCCACACTTCAATCATTGTACAATGATCATGCAGGCGTGATGGATGTTAAAGAGCCACAAAAGTGTTTGATAAACAGGAGGCGATTAGTGAGTGTCATCGATGTTAATGACACATAGCGCGTTGTCCTGATTTACCACAATAACGGACAAGCCAGAGTGAAAGAATACGGCAAAGCAGTGACTTTTAAGTTCTTTACTACATTCCTGTTGCCATCGTTACCTCCAATTTAAAATGACTTTTCCAGCACGTTAGATTGGTAGCTAAATTAGGGCCTACATTTGTCACATAAATAGGACTGTATTCGACTTCTGCAACAGGATTTCTTTTTTCTTTCAATGGAGAAAGAATGAGAAAAGCAAATAAAAGGAACGAGATGACAAGCGTTATCAATATATTTTGCCTTAAAGAATCATCCGTAAAATTACTACCATGCACACTAATATTCCATTTTTTCCAAAACCCCTAACAATTTGTTTACACTGCTGATAAAAATAAACCCTCTGCTAATTGTCTTGTTTACGTACAGTTGTGCATACACAGATTACATTTTTTTTCACTGGTGGTAGAGGTTCCACTGTGTCAACTCAACTTCATTCCTACATACTGACAAACATGTCTTGAAAAAAGGAAGTATTTTGATATTTGAGATGATCCAAGAACCTGCAGATGTCCCCTGTGGCAGTGTTTTGAAGTAGGTGTATGGATGTGGTTTATGACACTTCCACAACAGTTTTTGATGCCACGCATTTTCCAGTGCAAGCATGTCCTAAGATTCCTCCTAAAATTGAATATTCTATTTACATAATACGTCAGGTTCAGTTTCCATCCAAATGCCTTACAAATTTAAGCCAAATTATCAGAAATCTGGCAAAAAAAATGCACATTTATATGTGTAACCATCTATTACTGTATGAATATCAAGAGTTGGTTCATCATCATCATGGTTTAATAGTTTGTGGTATAGACATAATATTTTGTACAATAACCTAGCTGACCTGAGCTTTGGAATAAGGAGCTGATAGACATGTGATGTTGTTGGTGTTTCATTGCTGTGTTATTAATCCAAATGACTGTTTCCTTTGTATTTCACGGAGCCTGTCCTCCAACCAAATACGACCAGGGCGGTTGTATGTTCGTGCACTGAATTACAACCTACTGCTACGTTTTTGAGATAGGCGCCCTCTAGCAGTCACGCACATGTCAACGCTGTGGTGTGTTACGTCATGACGTTTGGCATCGTGTTACGTCATGAAATTTGATTTTCCATACCAATCAAAGTACAAAACCAACGGAGTCACGACCACTTCACTGTGTGTGGTCGACAGCAAACATTTCATATGATTGGAGACACATGCATATGTACAATTCTTCTCTGCATTTGACCCATCCCCGGGGGCAGCAGTGGGCAGCCACTGTGCAGCGCCCAGGGAGCACCGGAGTGGTTAAGGGCCTTGCTTGGTGATGCCAGTCAGGTGATTTAAACCAGTGACCCTGTGGTCACAGGTCTGCTTCACTAGCCTGTTGGCTACCACTGCCACCATTACATTTTGTTTTAATCACTACTGACTTACTTACCAGGTTGAAATCCACAGTACAGGCATCAATCACTGGAATATTTCGCAATTCTCTGAAATGCTCTGATGAGTTGTAATTCAGGAGCAGTACATACGACCAAAGAGGTCGTTTCAGTTGGAGGACAGATTGGTTTCACGCATGCACGTGCACGTGCACACAATTAGGCACAACATATTTTCCATTTCAATTATTTGCATTTATCTTTTATCTGTACTCCGACTTTTCCACCTTTCTCAAGCATAAACATTTTTTGCAATATTTCTTTCTTCAAATTTTCCACTCAGGTATATTTATCCCTAAATTAAACCAGTTGTATTTAAACACACCTACTTTCACCAGCCAGAACAATACAGAGATATTGCCTTTTGATACAGTGTGACTAAATTTTAACTCTTAAGATGTAATATTTTATTAAAACACAATGCTAATATGTAATATAATAGGATTATGTACAAAATTTCCATAGAGGAAAAACAACTGAAACTAAAGAGGAAAAGAAACTGTTGACAGCCAACATTAAATCCACCAATCCTACTTTGTTCACTATAATGAGAACGCTATTAAATGTGTTAGATTTAGACCATGAAGCCATTACAAAGATAAATTGATGTGTTTTAATACAGGAACATTTTGCAAAGACCAGACAAATGTGTATCTGGCACTGTTGCAAAAATATCGAAAGAGGAATTAAACATATGAGCGACAAGGTGGCACTTTTTAATAAGTGGCCATTTAATCCACCATAACAAGTCTCTCTTGCAAATGAGACATTGGGTCTCAACCCATATAAATAAAGGTTAAATAAATAAAAAAGTACGAAGGAAAGAGAAAGCATGCCATACTGTAGTCTCACATTAGATTTAATGCAGTGTCATTTCCCATAGTGTACACAGTGTATCAATATTCTTGACAGATCATTTATCTGCAACGCACATGGAACACAACTTATTGATCTCTACGTACAGTACATTGTTCGTATACTGTATGCTCCACGTTCATTTAAACACTGTCTTCCACATATTTCTGCCACATAAACCTCTTAAGATTGTGGCCACGTATTCTGTTGAACTCTGGTAATGAAACATATGTACACTGATCACACTTTTTTGTTTTTTTTTTCTTAATTGTGTTGATTAGGTTGTTTATTCTGTTGATTATTGTGCTCATTCTTGTTCAACTTATTTAATATTTTGGTAATTTTATTGATTATTTGGGTCACTTGGGTGGCGGCGGCTCAGGAGACAGAGCGGGTCGTCCAGTAATCAGAGGGTTGGAGGTTTGAACCGTTGGTGTGGATCGGCTGCCAAGTTTCCATCTGTCTGCCCCCTGGGCAGATGTGACTACAGATGTCGTTTACCACCACCAGTGTGTGACTGAATTATGGATTCACTGTAGGCACTTTGGAGTTCTTACTCAGGTGTTTTAAAAGCACTATAGAAATCCAATGCATTATTACCTCTGTCAATGACGTTATGTGATCATGTCTGTTTGTCTGATTGTTAGCAGAATTGTGCAAAAACTACTGGACGGATTTTGTTTAAATTTTCACCATAGGCAGTCCTCAGGCCAAGGATGAACCCACTAAATTTTGGAGACGATCTGGGTCAGGATGTGGATTCTGGATCAATTGTTTGCTTTCTTTAACATTGCGAGATAGGGCCATTTTTCACATTTTTGTTAATATTATCAAAAATATTGCACCAATTAACATGAAACTGTCTAGATACACAAAACTAATGAAGTTCTATGTAATGACATATTTTGAGCTAGATACAGATCATGATCTGAATCTTTGAGACCAAAATTTTTCATTTTTATGGTCACAATATTTATTGGACCCCAGAATGGGAATTGAGAGAGGTATAAACATGGGACTACCACCAATGTGTCAGTGAGATCATGTAGATTCAGTAGCATACAATCAGATTTGTGTATCTGTAAAAGGTAAAGAGGAGGAAGAAGAAAATGGGATGTAGATACACCATTATGGGAACTCATGAACTATTGGAACTCGCAATTGCAAAAGCTAGGCATAGCTTCTCAGGGTTGAGCATTTTTATTATGCGACTCATTTTGGCCTATGGCAGATCCACAACAGAGCTAATCCAGATATATTCCCCAATGGAGAATATTATGGAGAATCATCATTTTGTTTGTAGCTCACAAACTACTAATAATAAAAACAAATTTCTAAATGCTAGGGATATATTTTCAGGGTGAAGGATATAAATGATACCACTAATGTTTGTCTATTTGTCTACTTGTTAGCAGGATTACACAAAACCTACTGGATGGATTTTGATGGAATTCCCACCAGAGGATGACCCTGGGCCAGGGATGAACCCATTCAATTTTGGAGAATATCTGGGTCAGGATGCAGATTTTGGATACGTTTTTCACTTTCTTTAACATTGTGAGATAGGGCTACTCATCAAAAACCATCCAGTAGTTGTTGCATTGTCCTAACAAGCAGACAAATGAATAGAAAAATGAACAAACAGACAAACCAACATGGTCACATACTTGGCTGGTCAAAAAATAACAGTTTGGGTGAAGAACAGGCTTGGCAGAGGTATGCGCTCTCTGAGTGCCCTCTAGAATTGTTGATTTTGCACATTTCAATGTGTTCCCTTCAAAATCAAATTGTGGGAGATTGTCTCAAAATGTGGGATGTGGGACAAAATTGCAGTCCCTCACAAAGTGCAGGCAGAAAGAAAAGTCAGAATTGGCCTGAGCATTTTATCCAATTATTCCTGACTTCAGTCTGTCTCTCCCCAATTAGTACATTTGAAGTCAGTGGCCGTGTTCAGTTATTGTGCTGTACACCCTGACTCACTCTACATACCTGAAAAATAATATACTACACTGATTAGCCATAATATTATGACCACTAACGGGTGAAGTGGTCATCATGATAATAATATCATTCCAATGGCTTTTATCAGTGGGTGGATGTATTAGGCAGCAAGTGAACATTTAACCCTCAAAGGTGTTGCACTGAAAACACCATATTGTCCAAAGAATATGAGCAAGTTTGACAAGGACAAATAGTGATGGTACATGACTGGGCCATTGCATCTACACCTAAAGATCATGTTGGGTGTTCGAGTCTGCAGTGGATAGTACCCCAACAAAAGTGGTCCAGAGATGAACAACCAGCTTTCAGTCCAACTGAGTATTAGTGAAATGTGTTGGAAAACACTTTAGATTCATGATGCCCAAGCTCACAACTTACAGGATTTGAAGTATGTGTCACTATCACGTCTAATGTGTAAAGTGCTGTCAGTTTTTACAGCAGCTTTCAGAGGTCTGGTACAGCTCATGTCTTGGGGTAGAGCTGTTCTGGCATAAAAAGGAGGGACCTACACGACATTATGTCTTAATAATATTTTGTTCTGGTAGATTTTCTACTGGACCGAGATCCAGTTTTCTTTCTTTCCTCAAGGGGTTCTGTCCACTACAGGACCAGGACCACCAAACAAGACCCACAGTTTTAGATATGCTGTGACCCAGTTGTCTTGACATCACAGTGTGGTCCCTGTCTAGGTTGCTTACACTCTTATGCTGTCTGCTTTTTTGTTTCACATACATCAAGTTTAAGGAGTAAATGTTCACTTGCAACCTCATATAAACAACCCACTCACAGGTGACACTGCGATAAGGTAATTGACATTATTACTGCTTCACCCGTCAGTTATCATAATGCCATGAGTAGTTGGTGTATACCTTGTTAAGTCGATTAAACTAATGATGTCAGGCTGGGTGGTGGGTGTTTTCAGGATTTCAGGGACTGTCTGTGTCATGCTTGTGCATATGTTCTGGAGGATCACATTAACAGAGTCACCACCAAATACTAATGTACAGTGGGGACAATAAGTATTGGGAAATGTAAAAATGTGCAAGTTCACCCATTTAAAAAGATAAGAGAG
>JAQQAE010003561.1:0-20020 GCA_029823295.1 Pseudamia nigra | reverse complement strand
GACGCCGTCAAAATTGATTTGCGTTAACTCGTTAATAGCGCGATATTTTTGACAGCACTAATATATATATATATATAAATAAAAATAAAAAAAATATGAAATTTCGTCAAGGCTGCAGGAAGCCACAGCAGGGGGGCTGAAGAGCCGCACGCGGCTCCAGAGCTACAGGTTGCCGACCCCTGATCTAGAGACTTGAATCTACCACCGTAGCTGAGATAATGGGGAGTGAATGAACAGCTTTGAAGTATGTATGATATTTGTAACGTAGATTCAGTCCGATATGATGGATTTTGCTATGAATCCAGACTTGTTGGAGTGCACTATGGGCCTTGGTGGAGGTCTGTGCTCAGAGCATTTTTTTCATTTTGGCCATAATTTTTCTTGTTTATTATTTTGTTTTATTTTGTTCTTCTCTTGATTTCCTCCTTTCATGATTTTGTCTTTTTTTTTTGTTAATTTCTGCTCATTTTGATTTTTTTTAAACTTTGTTCCTTTTCTTGTTTATGTTCAGTGTCTGCAGTAATTATTTATTTTTTTGGTCATATTTCTTTATTTTTGTGGATGAATTTGTCCAGTTTGTTCATTTTGTTCATTGCGTTTTCATTTGTGCTGATTTTCTGGATTGTTTGTACATTTCATGGTAACATTTTTGACCGTATAGCCCAGGTCTGCTTTTCTGAACTGCTAGATGTCGTGTAATTGCAGGCAGGCTGCAGTCTTTTGAAATCTGTCTAATTGGTCTTTTCATGGTAATAGGATAAAGGGGAGGAGTGGGAGGGTGAGACGGCGGGGGTTAGGGGTGGAAGGTTAAGGACTGGGCCTCTGGCGTTGGCAAGGAGGTAGTGAGGGATGGGGGGGCTCACAGCAGCGTTATGTAGAACTCCACTAATCTTTATTTAGTCTACATGACTGCGCTCAGTCATCATTTCAAATTAATAATTGAGAATGCCGTATTGCTGTCAATGGATCATCATTTCCCTGAACGGAGATGCAGAGGGATGATGGCGTACTGGGTCGCTCCACAGATCAAAGGCCACTTGGATGTTTCTGGGATGCCTGATAGGACAGGACCCATCATGGGGTTATTGTCTGTGCATTTTCTCTTTTGTGTTTGCCAGGATTGTAATGACGGCATTGGTTTTGTTTGTCTTTTGCATCCTTTTCATTTTTGTTTTGTTCCAGTTTTTATGTTTGTCTAATTTCATTTAATTGTGTATTTCCTACAGTTATTTTATGTTTTGTAAAAACACTTTCTTAAAAAGACATCTGGTGCTAAGGAGTGATACACAGGATCTATTAAAACTTTAAATATACATTTTCATCTGCATTTTTTGTTTATTTAAAAATTTTGTGGACAGTAAGTTGCAACAAATGCCTGATGGATCAAATCAATTCAAAACTCAGTTATACAGAGTTTTTTGCAAAAAAAAGATTTCTCACTGGTTTGAACGTCCGGTAAACACTCATGTTTTAAAGAATTACAATTTCCAGCAATATTTTTGATATTTTAGGCTTTAATGGGTTAAATAATATGATGGATAAAAATGAGCACTGAACTGATTTTTACCTCTGCCACAAGGTTTATGTTTTACATTTGTTGTTTGGTTGGATTGTTGGCAGGATTATGCAAAAACTAGTGGGCAGATTTACTTGAAATTTGGTGGAAGGGTAGAGCTCAGGTCAAGCAAGAAGGTATTAAATTTTGGAGATGATCCAGTCAGGACGTGGATCCTGGATCACTTTTTCTCTCTTTCTTTAACATTGCAAGATGGGGCTATTTTTGTCAGACCAAAACAAGAGAAAAACATAAAATCCAGGCAGAGAAGAGGGTCTTTGCAGCCAAGTCCACCAGCGCACACTGACAGAGGTACAGAAGTGAGTGCAGAGAGATTATTAATGGATGAGTCGAGATATTGATTTTAGAAAGTTACATACTTTATCTTTAAATGGATGGAGAGACACAACGAAAACATTTCTGTGGGTGAGGCAAAAGATAAGGTAGCAATATCAATTATATCTAGTAGCAGTCTGCTGTAAATCAGTTCCATTAAGCCATACCACTCATTGAGCTTTCTATTTTTTTGCCTTTTGCATCTTTTTGCTCCTCTCTCTTACATTGTTTTCATCTCGTCTTCTACGTCATTTTCCTTGTGTTTCATCCTTCACAGTATTTTCCTCTTTTGTGTCTTTTGTTGTTTTTAGCTTGTTGCTGCGTTATTTTCTTGAGGGTACAGAGCGTTTCATTAGGTTATTGTCCGAGGAGCAGCCATACTCTGACCATTTTCCTTTTTGTCTTTAATGAGGCCTACGTTTGCTGGGATTTTAATGAGTTAAAGGGATGGCTGGCCTTTAATGTGCAATAGTACCCTTTATGTCTTGTTCAAAGCTGGGTAATACTCGAGTACATTACCTCCTTTGTGTGTACTTGAGTATTGAGAGCAGTTGTTTTGCAGAATACTTTTTACTCTTACTCCATTAATGATGAAATAATATACTTATACTCAGCTACATTTTGCCACAGCGCAATCAGTAAAATAGATTGAAATGAACAAAGAATTGTTCAAATACGTATATAAAATAATCAAGAAAATTAACAGTGAATAAAGTAAGCAACAAAATGAACAAAACAAACTAAAATATAAAACATAAAAAAACACAAATGAATATATAATCCAGGAACTGGGCAAAAAACCAAACAAAATCAATAAAATTGGCAAAAATTAGCAAGCTTAACAAAAACAAAATAAGCAAGGAAATGAGTAAAAGTGAATAAATAAAGCAACAACAGTGGTGGAAAAAACAGAAATAATCCACGTTTAAATTATTTGCTAAATTGAGGAAAAATTCAACAAAATAATTATGGAAACAAAGAAAACAAAATACCTGTTTGAACGCAATATATTCTGCTGTAAAAAATTCCACAATATGAAGTTACTCAGTACTCATGTATTCAATTTTTTTTTTCAATTTTATTTGCCAAGCATAATCACTGATTATCTCTAGGCGCTTCACAATTTGAGGCTGAGACCTCATGACTGTACAGACAGACGATCATTTGCATTCACAACTATGGACAACCTAGTACATGTTTTTAGTTGTGGGAGGAAGCCGGAGTACCCGGAGAGAACCCACGCAGACACGGAGAGAACATCCAAACTCCACTCAAAAAGGCCCCACCACCCAGTGTTGGGATTGAACCCAGTACCTTCTAGCTGTGAGGCACGAGTGCTACACACACGGTGGTGCAGAAGGCCAATTGACAAGTGTGTAAAGTAGGCAGTGGTGGGTTCTGCAGGAAGTGTTTGTGACCAGTGGAAGAGCCAAGTGATAGATCCAGTGTCCAGTTTATGGAGGGGTCTTTGCATACTGTCTATAGATTGTATCTCTATAATCAAATAAGAGAAGGATGGTTGTTTCTACTATCATTCACATGGTAATTGTTGAAAAGGGGAATGAATTCTGTACAGAAGACCATCGGAAGCTTTGACTTTTGACTGTAACATGTAGACATGGGGTGAGGACAGTGCATTATCTAGCCAGAAGCCTAAGTATATTAGCAATCAAAAGGCTGGACACACCTTCTCCATCAGTGTTTTTTTTTTTTTTTCTTCCTTCCAACATTGTACGTTGACACTGAAGATTATCCCCAGAAAGCAAGACCAAGAGCCAAGTTTATTAGAATTACCAGCCTCAAAAACCTTCGATTTACAGCACATCAGAAAGTTTGATGGTTTTGGCGACTGCACTTGGGGACATGTTCAGAGTTCTTGAGATTTTTCAGTTTGACCGAACTTCACTGCTTTTCACCTGTGAACTGAAAACCATTCCAGGTGGTAGAATCTGCCGAGAAAATGAAAAACTGTAATTAAAGCAAAATTAATCTTTCGTATACATGCATATACGTGAAATTTGCTCTGTATTTAACCCACCCCTGACGAGCAGTGGACAGCTACAATGCAGTGCCCAGGGAGCATTTATAGGTTAAGGGCCTTGCTCAAGGGCCCACAGCAGTTGTGATGAGGGTGAGGACAGGTGGTGGCTTTTCATGCTTCCCACCCAAATCTCCTGCCGGTCTGGGGAATCGAACTGGCAACGGTCCTAAGCTTGCTTCTCTTGCCTCTAGGTCAGGGGTCGCCAGCTCCAGTCCTCGAGGGCCACTGTGCACTGCTTGTTTACCAACCATTTCTGCCCCACCCACTGTCTGGGCCCCACCCACTGTCTCTGCACTGTGCACTGTATCTTCCAGCTTCTGATTGACTGAACCCACCTGATTCAGGTCATCAGCAGTGGGTAGGGAAGATACATTTGGAAAACGAGCAGGACAGTGGCTCTCGAAGACTTTAGTTGGCCAACCCTACTCCAGGCTACCACTGCCCCCAATTTAAAATATAAGACACTCCATCATTACTTTAAGAAATGCAGGTCAGTCAGTTTCAAAAATCTCAAGAACTTTGGATGTTTCCCCAAATGCAGCTGCAAAAAACCTTCAAACACTGTTGTAAGCCAGTGGTTTCTGAGGCTGGTAATTCTAATAAACCTCACCTCTGCAGCAGAGGTAGCTCTTGGTCTTTCTTTCTTGGGACGGTCCTCATGAGAGCCGCTTTCTTCATAGGAAAATATGAAACATGTTCTGGGTTGTTTGACACTTTTGTTTACTACATGATTCCATACATGTTCTATCAACATTTGAATGTGTAATGTAAGTTAACAGAGTAATAAATTACATGAATCAAGAAAATGCTCCCAACGAACAATATAATAAAAGTTAACAAGTATCCACAAAAGGAATAGAAAATGTACGAAAAAATAAAGATGAACAGGTGTGGGAACAAAAATAACCAAAAAAAGGTGAAAATCTGAGCAAAATCATTAAGATAATGAAAAAAATTAAATACAAATTGAAGAATAACACAAAATGATCAAAAAAGAATAAAATAATCCAGAAATATCAAAAATAAAAATATCCACAAAAACATAGAAATAAAGACATTCATGTCCACAATCAAATCAGTTAACAAAATAATAATCAAAATGAACAAAGTAATCAAAAAATGAATAAAGTTATTCAAAAAAGTAACAGAGACAATTAAAAAATCTCCACAGAAGAACAAAAATGAAGGGCAAAATGATAGCCAAATCATTGAAATTATCAGGAAAATGGTCAAAAATGAACAACCTAGTACTGTATATTAATGTACAAGCAACAATGAAGGGGAATGTGTGTCCAGTCTTTTGACTGGTAGTGCATTTGTAGCATGTAACCGGTTTAAGGACGGTTTCATCTGTTGTGGTCCACGATGAACAGAGGAAGCCTTCCTGGCTTAACAGACATTCCATAATAGACTGTGGTAAAAGGGACAGTAATCGTATCGAATTAAACGTGATGCAAATCAAAAAGTCTTTTCCTATTCTTTAGTTTTGCAGAATTTGTGGAAAACTGCTGATAAACTGTTCCATAGTAGATGATTGCTGTTTCTACCTTTACGCAGACCTGTGATTTGTGCCATGTTCACTTTTTTTTTTTTTTTTCCCTGTCCTTTTGAACCCATTCATTGCACTGAAATGTTGCACAAAAGGAACCGCAGTATAAATATTTTCCCAGACAGCGGCCATTAGTGCTGCATGATTTACATCTGACTGAATATTCTAGATATCTCTCTGAATATTGCCTGGCCATTGTATTTCCATAAATTGAGCGTGGCTCCCTGAGTTGTATAAGACATTCTTCTTTAACGATGTTGTAATACGTCCTATGGGAGCTAATCTCAGTGGAAATGAGGCTCATTGTTATCAGCCTTGGGCCTAAAGTGTTGTGCAGTGTCGAGTGGAGTGGCTCCAGGTTGTTTGGTTCTCCTCGATGTGAACCTTTGTGTCCTTTTTCTTTTTTCCTTGCACAGAAGGGGAAGAGAGAAATCTGGGTCTCTTGTACGCTGCTCTGATACCAATTATGCAAACTATTATAGAATTTAACCAGGCCAGCTCTTATCGGCTAATCCAGAAGTAATAGATTCTATTAAAAATGTATGAGGGGGTTGGAAGGATCAGTGTGTGTGTGTGTGTGGAGAAGTGTATAGAGACGAAACCAGCAGCTGCCGCAGCACGGTCTGCATGTCACACTGCTATACTGGTTAAATCTGGGTGATAAATTGATAAGAATTATTTGTGATATAAACAGTGCAGTGAAAAAGTATTTGCCCCTGATTCCTTATTTTCCTGTATTTTTTTGCATTTAAATGTTACAGATCAAACATATGTAAATATTAGACAATGATAACCTGAGTGAATACAAAATGTGGCTTTTAAATAATGATTTCATATATTAAAGGGAAAAAACCTGTTTAAGGTCACGCCACAGCATGTCAGTTGGATTTAAGTTTTACTAGGACAGTTCAAAACATTAATTTAGGGGATTTTTGGAGTCATCTAGAGTAGGGATGGGTCACGATTTTCGAATGGTCCAATAGTCGAAAAATGATTTAAAAAAAATAAAAAATCGATTAGATGCTACCCTTGTGTCAATCTAAAAATTAACATCCACTCTTGTTTTTACCGCCATTTGGTAGTAACACAGCAGGGGCAATGGCATGCCTCAAAAGCACCATTCCACAACAGAAAAAGAGTACCAAGTCCACCAGGTAAACGTGTGGTGCTGTGGGGCAGTCTGAGAGATGGGATGCAACGACGGACTGAAACCAACAAAGTGTGATCATGTAGACATCCAAATGTAGTGTGTGTGAAGAGCCTTAAAAATGGATAAACGACAGTGAAATACAGTGTGACTCCTTCAGGTGAAGTTAGCTCATCATAAATGTACCTCAGGCGTGCACAACAAAGCGGCAGAAGCTAAATACACAGCTTTCAATCAAGTTATGCCACGACAGCGTAAGATCAAGAAAAACTTATTGTACTGTATGTTTCATGTGAGATGATGCTGCACAGTTCTGGTATGTGTTTAGGGTTTTTGGATCAGCAAACGAAAAGACAGTCGCCATGATTTGCGTGCTCTCTTTTGTGTTTATCTGTTGACGCGTACTGGTATGTGTCTAGTGTCGCTCACACGTGCGTTTGTGTGGGTGTGTGTCATTTGGGGGGGCAAAATCAATTAGTAATTGTTACAAACAACTATCAATTCATGGTTTGGCTTGAAATGCCTCTCACTAATTCAGAGATGGACTCACTGTGTTTTTTTTTTTTTTCAATCATTGTCCTGCTGCATAACTTAAGTGCATCCGAACTGATGTCCAGACACGAGAGCCGAATTCGTGGTTCTATTAATTACGGCAAGGATCCTGAATCAGCAAAGCAGCTCCAACATCACACACCACCACCATGTTTGACTTTTTTTAATAAAAGAAAAGAAAACTTGACAGGATGCACAGCTTCCAAAAAGTACAGCTGTTGCTAAGATGTCAGAATAGCCTCTTTTTCTTATTCTGACATCTTAGCAATGGCTTTCTTGCTGCAACTTGACCTGTCAAACTTACCGCTCGAAGTTCTCTTTTCACATTTGAAACTGAGACTTGCTTACTACAACCACTATTAAGCTGTGCTTGAAGCTGTTGTCCTGTGAGCCTCCAATCACACAAACTGCTGACTGTTGAACTTGTCTTCTGATTCTATTTTGGCTTTGGGTCTGTCAGATCTCTTACTGTCATAGTTTCCCCCAGTTTCTGAGTGAGGGGAAACTACTCACTGACACCTTGACTTTCTTTACAATTTCTGGAAGAAAGACCTAGACTTTTAAGTGTTATAATGGTCTCTCTTCCGTTGTTAATTGCGATTTTTCTCTCCATTTTGATAACACAATGCTTTCTACAGTACAATACTGTTCTATGCTATTCTGCTCATGAGAGTATGGTACCAGAGTGTGTTCCAACACTGCTTTCATGCAGACAGAGGGGGTTGTAATTAAACAAACTTGGGACATGTCTAGGATTTAGTTGCACCAACTTTCAAGTCTTGATCAACCTCCATTGGTGCAGAACAGCTTTGTTTTGAACCCATGTCTTGTTCTCTGAAAATGTGTGATTTTTGGTTTTGGGTACCATTAACTTTTTTTTAAACCTCTGGCAGTTTGGCACTTACCTTTGTACCATTTAAAGCTATTCACTGAACTTGAACTGCTTGAATTTGAGCAAAAACTGGAAAATTTGGGGTGTTCTAAAACTTTTGGCTGGTAGTGTACATACACTTTTTGCTATGTATTGAGGTTGAAAATGTCCTATACCCCTGAGTTACTGACTATAATGATTCCAAACCTGGTGTGACCTTTGAGAAAAAGTCAAGGTCACGGTCAGTTTCAAGTCTGGACAGGGTTTTGCCATTTTTCAGATTCATGTTTTGATTTTATTTTGTTCAAACCAGCATGTGTCATGACAGTAGATCATGTTTTTGTGTCTTCTGCTTAATCTTTTATGTGGTATTTTGTCTTGTTACATCGTTAACTAATCAACTTTAAACTTTTGAACAGAATAATGACATGCCATTTGTTAAGATTCCATTCCCGGAAGAGCACCACATATGTTACAGTTTACCACCCGGTTAGCCTAGGCCCAAGCCCGTTCGCTAAGCTACCAAGATAAACCCATAACTAAATCCTCACCAGTCCCTACATGTGTGTTCAGGACTTGAGTTATGTTGTACACTAGCCCTGGGTGAGGTGTTTTGCCCTATCGTATCGGAGGAAGCAGGTGTGTGTTTGCAAAACTCACCATCACACATCTGGGTCTGGCATCTGGCCAGCCCAGCCTCGGCGTCCGTCTCTCCGGCCAGTCTGCGCTCTCCTTCCGGTGTCGTGATCACGCCTGCGCTAGGGTCACGGGGTGATGTTGTTCAGAGTTTTTTAAGGTGAATATATACAAACAGTGTCAGCGTGCTATTTAAAAGTTCGATGCTGGTCCCCAGACAAAGGGTCTTTTTCAGCTCTGCTTACACTCTTTTGAGCTGCTGGCGTGTCAAACTCTCCTCATGTGTCTTCTGAGTACTCAATTCTCCATTCCCAGTTCCCGCATCCGCACAGCTGTGTAAATCAGTTTCCCACAGCTGCACCTCATTACGCTGATTAGAGTTTACAAACCACGCCCCCATCCTGCGAAATGTGTCAAATCAGTAAATCCCTGCCAAAAACCATGCTTACGGGAATTTGCATTGTAACACCATTTTATTATGATAATTATTAACATCAACTAAATGTAATCTTAAGTTTTTTTTTCTTTTTTTTTTATCACAGATCGAGGCTCAGTTTTTGGTCCCGACCCACCAGTCCAGAACCACTGGTTTTAAATTGGGTAGAACTTAAGTAAATTTACTCCTTTACAGGTACTTGAGTAGTTTTTTCAAATCGTCGTCTTACAGAATGCTTTTTACTCTTTCTCAGTTTTATATTTGTGATGAAAAAAGTAATTTACTTGTTACATTTTGTTCCACCTCAGTGAGTATGAGTAAAAAACACTGAAATTGAAAAAAGTACAAGAATAATCAAATTTAAAACAAGCTAAATAATCCAGTAAATGATCAAAATTAAGTAACAGAATGAGCAAATAAAAAAAATCAAAAAAATGAACTAAGTAAGCAGAAATGAACAAAATAATCAAGTAAATTAACAAAAATGAACAATATTGCAAAGAAATCTAACAAAGCAACAAATTTAACAAATCTGAACAAAAATTTATTTATTTAATTTATTTAACTACGTAAGTCCGTTGAGAACCATTTCTCATTTACAGTGATGACCTGGGCCAGAGGCACATATAGAGACAGACAACCATTCATACCTAGGGGCAATTTAGAGTGACCAATTTACCTAGTGCATATTTTAAAATAATAGAGAACAAAGAATGAACGATATAATACAATAATTTAACAAACAAATCCTCAAAGTAAGTAACGCAATCAAAAAGATGAGCACAATAAGGAACACAAACCAAACAAAAAACAAAATTTGCAACAAATGAGTAGAGGTGAGAAATGACATTGGTTGAGAAAAATGCAAACTAATCAAAGCAAGTTGAAAAATAAACAAAATAACCAACAAATATTTACAAAATAAGAAACAAAATAATCAATGAAATTAGCAAAAATTATCAAAATATTTATTTGAATGTAATATACAAGGCTATAGTAAACTCCCATGTTATGAAGTTACTTTCTACTTGAGTATTTTTTTATTAGATACTTTTGACTTTTCCTCAAGTACTTATTCTTATGACTACTTCTACTTGAATCATTACGGTTATGAAAACTAAGCAACAAAATGTGTAAAATTTTACAAAGGTAGTCACAAAAATGAACACAATTATGAAGAAATTTAACAAACAAATCCTCGAAATAAGTGACAAAATGAATAAAATAAGCAACAAAAAACAAAATATGCAAGAGAATGAGTACTGTAAAACTGAGTACTGTTCCTGTGTGTACTCTACCCACCACTGGTGATAATTGTGGATTTCTGGCTGAGTTCCCTCCAGGCAGCAGCGAAAACCTTGTGAAAACCCGAGGAAAATCCTGCTCCATAACGTGTGTTTAATGATGGAGTGAGTCCATTGTTATTCACTGAACATGTCTTTGTCAGTGAGCGGTGTCGGAGTGTTTTCACCTCCACAATGTGCCCTATCGCTCCCTGTTAATCATTTATTTCTTCCTAAATTAACCTTTCTCTGCCTTTTCCTTTTTCACTTTTCCGGTTTATTCCCTTGCTGCTTGGCTGCCGTTTGAGACGAGGAAGGAAAACCATTAGCATATAGCACTGACATGCTAATCCAGCTGGAGAGTGAAAAGGGTGCTCGTCCTAAACCTTTTTCATTATCATCTAATTATTAACTGAGGAAGGTGAGAAGCGCAAACGGGAGCTGAGAGGCAGTGGTTAAGGGAGGGGGAAAGTGTGTGTGTGTGTGTGTGTGTGTGTTTCTTGTTTGTTGAGAGGTCCATTAGCATCTCGGCAGCTTTCTTTTTCTGCAGTCTTCTTTCCAAAGAAGTTGATTAGCAAAATATTGCAGCTTTACAGTGTATTGTTGAAAATTGCAGCAAAAAGAAGAGAAATGAAATATTACATGTTCACTTTGAATTTGAGGCCAGGTTAATCTTAACCACTTGTTGCATCAAGCATTCTTTTAACACTGTTTGGGAACTGAGGAGAGCAGTTACTGTAGCATTTGAATTTTGTGGAATGTTTTCCTATTTTTTGTTTAATAGAGGATTTCAGCTGCTCAACACTTCAGGTCTCCTTTGTCATATTTTACATTTCGTAATGCAGAATCAGAATCAGCTTTATTGCACCAAACATTTTCGAGAGTTGAATTGCGTCAGGCCAGTTTAGCACCTGGACTCTTTTACCGCAGAGCCATGTTGTTGAAATATGCACAGAATGTGGTTTGCTTTTGTCTCGCTGAGGTAAACGAGGCCTTCCTTTGAAAAAGAGACTTGGCCTCATGCAGTAACGTTCTCTTAAATTTCTCTATTTTCTCTTATTTTTTCTCTAAACAAAAAACTAACAGGAATCAACTCTGGATGCACCAAGCTTTCTTACCATCCAAATCTGCTCTTACCCAGGTGTGCTGAATGTTGAATCTCACTTGATCATAAATGGGACGTCTGTGGCCACTTGTTTGTAGTTAGTATAAGAGACACCCACTAACGCCATACAAGGGCAGCAGGTGCATACAGCCGACTTCGGGTCAGCAGTTTCAGCATATGGACTACATCTTCATTAGGGTGAGTCCTTTCTAACCTGCCTGAATTACTGATGGTGTACATTAAGAGTAAACTGACCAGCAGTCTGACCAAATCACACACAAGAGAAACAAATGATGGCAACATATGTAAATGACTGTTCATTACATGCGATCAGTGTTTCATTGTGTGTGTAAAAATGTACACTGTAACACAGGGGGACCATGTTTTAAACAAACACTGACAGGATAAAAACATCTGAGCTCTTCATCGCAGTAAATGTCCAGTGGATTTTTCTGTCCCTGAAAGCGACTTTACTTCACCTATGTTGTGACAGATCAAATCCAACGCCCGACTCTGTTCCACTGACCTGCACATATAACATACACACATAAAACTCTCCCATGCTCTGTCTGGTTTATCAGCTATTTGATGTAAAATCTGTAAGTATGAGCTCACTTAATGATCCAAGGTGTGTTTTTACTGCAGAAACAGTGTAAACTTTGCAGTTTCTGAAGTTCCCCTTTCAAACCAGCCTGTGCTGGTATACAGAGAATCACCAGACTCTGACATAAAACGAGCTTCATAGACTAGCCTTAACTGGGTGTAATTGATGAATAAGATAAGTTTTCAACCACAAATGTAATAATCAATCATAGAAATTCCTCTTAACACATAAAATAATATGAATTACATTGTATTGTATTTCTGTTTTCCTAACATTTTAAACATGTTTTTGTGCATTGAACAAACAGTTCCTGGGCTGTGATGGTTTTCTCTTATCTTGGTAAGAGTGCAATCATAGAATTTGATCCTACCTGCAGTGAGAGCAAAAATAAAACATTTACGGGTACTAACAAATAAAAATAGGAGAAATTTTTTTTGTGGTTTCTTGCGTGAGGCCCATTGTTTACTTGGCAGCATACATGTTGCTTCAAAACCTGTAGGTACTGTTCCACATTAATGTTGCTTTCACAAATCTGCAGGTTCCCTATGCCATGTGCACTAATGCACCCCTCTCCCATAAAATCACAGATGGTGGATTTAGAACCAAGACAAACGTGTTGTAAAAGATGCAACAAATTAGGAATGTCACAAAAAGTAACAGATGAAAGAAAGATGGTGATGATAATGATCTAAAAGATGCAAAAAAAATCAAATGCTGTAAAAGACACAAGTTGCAATCAAGATGTAGTAAGATGATAAACGTACGTGTTGTATTTAATTTTGTAATTTACTGCTTGTTTAATATGTTTGATTTACTCTGACTTTTAAAACATAACATCAGAATAAATCAGATAAGAACCATTTGAGTTTGTGAATCAAAATAAACCCTAAAGCTTATAATGTCACAATAAATCTATTTATCATGATAGAAAATGACATACGGTAATAGTAATGAATTAACGCAGTGTTTGAAAAAAAAACCTAAAAGCATGTTTTTAATGTTACAAAAAATGTAATTGAACACTCTTAATCTTAAGTTAATGAATTCCTGCATTAAGTCATTCAGTGAATGAGATGAGGAAAAATTTACGTAATAAGAAATCAACTGAAAGTGAACAAAAATAATTACGAATACTATACAAAATGAAACAAAATATTGACAAAAAGTACAAAAATGAAGAAAAACAAAATAATAATGAATCAAGCAAGTGGTAAAAAATGAATAAAATTGGGAAAAACATTTAAGTTTTCACAAAATAAACTAAAAATGAACAAAATATTAAAGAAGGTACACATGTATAAACAAAATAATCCAAGAAAATTGACATGAATAAACAAAATATCCACAAAAACTATGAGAATGAAGAAAAAAATGACTACATCAATCAAGTCAGATTACAAATTAATGAACTAATTCAATAAAATAATCAGCAAAGTGGCCAAAAATGAACTACTGTACTTTCCGGGTGATAAGTCGCTCCGGTATGTTAGTCGCACGAGCTAAAAAATGCATGATGAAGAAAAAAAACGTGTATTAGTCGCTCTGCAGAACAGGTCGCATTTGTTCGGGGAACGTGCATCAAGCGCATGGTGCGCAGAAGGGAGAGCTTGCGGCTCACCTCCTCTAGCGGCTGTCAGTGTGACAAACGCCCGACAGTCGAATTCATTCAAAATACAAGTCGCTCCAATGTATCTGTCGGTCCCCTCGCCACACTATGCAAAATACCGCAACTTTTAGTCCGGAAAATGCGGTGTATATAATAACCAAAACTAGAAAGCACTCAGAGCGCAGACCTCCACCCAGGCAGCTCATTTCCCCATAAGACATCATTAGGTCCTGTGTCCACACGGAGTGTTTTTAATGCCACAAACGTCCACATGTTAAAATACTTCTACACTTATCTTAAATAGTGGTTTAAGATTTTTTTTCAGAATATGTTGGATTAAAATTAAAATCTGTGGTCGATTTATCAAGATGAAGCCTATTTAGAGATTTGATCTGATGATTTCAGAGATGCACACAGACAGTGTCTGTGTAAGTGAAGTGAGTGCGGGGGTCACAGAGGTTTGAGGGGATGGTCTGGGGTACAGTACAGAGAGAACATGTTGAACTGCGTTCACTGTTTACATTGATATTCACATAGTCATGGAGTAATCACATGAATGAGTTGCAGGAGAGTCTATGGCTGCATCAAGGTGAAAATGTCCTTTTCACACAGTAACATTTCAAGCTATACTGGATGTTCTGGACATTCACTTCGTTCATCAAATCATGGAAATCCTTCAGTGTTAGATCATAACATTTCATTAAAATCCATATAGAACTTTTTGAGTAATCTTGCTAACCCAACAGACAGATGGCGGCAGAAACATAACCTCCACCATTCCTTGGTGGTTGTGATGAACAAAATAAATTTGTAACCCATTTAAAAAAAAAAAAAAGGGTTCCGCGGTTCATTTATGCCCTTACCCTATGTTTCTGGAAGATGGAGTTAATGGATTCACTTTCCAGCTGCAGATACATTCACTGTCGGATCAGGCTCCGTCCCATTTGCTTGTTGTGTCCTCGTCCCCGGCCTCATGGCTCTCCAGCCAACCCTGTTATCTTCTCCAAACACTTCTGTGCTCATCTTAGAGACAGTTGACACATTAGAAAATAAGCCATTTTATTTTTTAAGCTCCTTCAGTCAACACTGAGGGAAAGCGCTTGGAAAAAAAAATTGTCTGCCAAAACATCCTTATCAGTAAACCATGGGGGACAGTAATGGACTCTGAAGCCCAAGGTCTTTATCTGTGTGCCAAGCCCTCAGCGGACACACTGATTATCAGCTGTATGGACATGGACGGCACCCAACAGCAGCCAGGATTCAACGTCCTTATGATCTAAACTGTGGCCTCTTTGTTTTTCTGCATGGCTTTGAAAACAGGAAGTTATAAGACACTGAAGTGCAGGAATATAGACTGTACAGGAAATGGGAGAAACTACTTTATAATATAGGTGGTTGATACATCTATAATTATGGTGATATACAGTTTTGCTCATAAGTTTACATCCCCTGGCAGAAAATGAGTAGTCAGGCCAAACACTTTTTGTCTTTTTTGCATCTTTTACTATATTTTCATTGTGCTGCATCTCTTGCATCATTTTTATTCATTTATTAGGGACAGTGCATATTAATGAACATTTGTAACAAATACAGCTGTAAATAAACCAGATTATAGCGTAACTGCTAATTTGTCTGTTGTCTCCAGGCAATTTAAACTTTTCTCACCCCTTCTCACATCTTTCATTTTTGCCTTTTATGCCATTTTTAATGTTTGTCTTTTTAATTTTTCATAATTTTCACATTTGTGTAGTTTACGTAGTTCATTGTCTTTTATGTCATTGTAGTTTTTGCATCATTTGATTCACAAAATGCAAATAAATCAAATGAAGAAATTATAAATCTTAAAACCAGAGAGAGGATGTTCCCTCCATCTTTTACATCATTTTCCTCTTTTTTGATCTTTGTCATTTTTGTCATTTTATTTTGTTTACATCCACTGACTTTGTAGTAGAACATCTTATACAGTTTGTGTCTTTTTTATCTTTTATGTCATTTTTGTTTTTTGTTCTTTTTTTGCATCTTTACATTTTCAATGAATTATTGCCCAGATCTGCTAGGTTTTACGGTGAAACATTCCTACAGTGTTCAGAGAATTGGATCTCTGCAGTGCACATTATGTGATACGTTCTCTAATCCCATGTCTCTGTTTTTGAGGTTTTTCTACTTACTGCTGATGCATCAATTTGCTTTTGTTTGAATAATCCCCTTCCTTGATCCATTTTCCCCCTCTCCAAATTGTGTTAATGGCAGATATTGGATCCATGTCATCTTCAGTGTGGGTGAGGGGATTTCCTTCGAGATGGCACTTCTCACTTGTGTTCACTCTGCAGTTTCCGCACCTCCCTCTCCATAAATGTGTCATAATGGAGGGGCTGTTGTGAAATTGCCATTATTTTCAAAATGGGATCAGACCATACTGAGGCTTTTAGCTGGTGGGTGTGTGTGTGTGTGTGTGTGTGTGTGTGTGTGTGTGTGTGTGTGTGTGTTGAGATGAGACAGCTTGTACTGAGCAGTTTGAAGTGGGCTTGTCATCAAGGGACAGATGTTGAGTGGAGGAGGGGAGCGGGTGCATCACCAGGAGTGAGGAAATCTTTGTAGTTACCTGGGGAAAATGAAAGCTGCCCTGGCTTTTCTTCCTTTTCATGTTGCTGTCGTGGACTTATTTCAGCTGCTCTGTGGACTTTAAGGGCCTGTTCAGACTTTACATTAACAACCATCCTGGAAGACCCAATCAAACCTGATCACATGTGGACAGCTTGTAATGCAAGGTTTGAACAACCCCAGGATGAATTCCAGGACACATCAGAACAGTCAGGATGCAATTGCAGATGCAGTAATCCCTTGTTTAATGCGGGTGTTACTTTCCGGGACCACCCGCGATAGGTGAAAATCCGCAAAGTAGCGGCACCATATATATTTTATTATTTTACGTGTATTTTTACCTTTTATAAACCCTCCCTGCACTGTTAACAACCCACCTTTTACTTGAATAACAGCATGTTGGTGTAAAGCTATATAACCGTGATAGGTACATTTACTGTGAATAGCCTATACATACTGTACAAAATATTATTATTATTATTATTATTATTATTATTATTTATTATCAACATTATATTTGTCATAATAATTGATAGTCTCGTAAATTTACTGTGTTAACATGTAAGAGCAGAGAGGGGTACAATATTGATGACGATGAGGGTGATGATGATATTTGCATACTGCACAGCCGATGACAGCTTTATGGCCCTTCTGATGGCGGCGGCAACAAAATAATGAAAATACTGGAAATTTTAATATTTCCACATATTGTGGATTCCTGCAATATACCCAGAAAATCTGCGGTATAAGATGCATATGCTCGCCATTAAAACCTGCGATGCAGTGAATCCACAGAAGGTGAACCGTGATGTAGCGAGGGATTACTGTAGTCTGGAAAATATTTGGCTGTCTTCTGTTGTGATTTATAGCTGTTTAAAAATGAGAGTAATGTTGTAATACAATTTTATGGAACATAAACAAGTTTCAGTGTCTTTCTCTTTCAATCTGCTCTTCTGCATCAACAGTCTGCTGCATTCAGGTCTTCCACTGATCAAAGCAGTGCAGTGGGTTTTCTTCAGACAGTCGTCTCAGAACTTCTGTCGTTCTTTTGTTAACTTCTGACACAGACTCAAAACATGTTCCTTTGAAACAGATTTGATCTTAGGAAAAAAGGAAAAAGTCATATGGTGCTAGATCAGGTGAATAAGGACCGTGATCAAGCACTGATTTGTTTTTGGGCCAGAAACTGCTTTGAGATGGAGTGATGTCTTGATGAAGAATTAAGCAAATTTTCCACAGTCGTGGTCTCTGTATTTGGACTTTCAAAAGGTTGTTCAATTTGTTGAATATTTTCATAAGTTTTTGATGAATGTTTGTCTTGGACATCCTCTCTGCCTTCACTAAACCTTTTGTTCCATTTAAATGCATGTATACTCGACATGCAGTGTTCCTCATACACCTCAGTTAATGGGTGAAAAATTTGACTGCTCTTTTGTTCCATTTCACCAAAAAATATTTCAACTTTTACGTTAATCATTTTGTGACACCTCAGATTATTGGAAACTTACAGCAGTGGTGTTTGAATACCCAACCTTTTAATATATACTGTGTAAACACAGCACTTACAAATGTATTGTTTTTTTCCACATAATTCTTTCAGTATGAGTTTCATTTTTTCTACATATCAAAATAACCCTTTCAACAGCTGAATGGAAAGAGGTTTGAAACAATAATGACATTTAAAATGAAACTGACGTTTTTTATAGAGAGGAGTTGAAAATGAATCACAGCTGTCAGTAAAGCCGCACACCTTCTTCACATAGAATTCATCAAATGATCTTGCTTGGTCTTGCTGGATGTTATTTTACTCTTCCTGCAGGGCTTGACCGAGCTGACGGACAGTTTGTGGAATTGGTACTCTTTGTCATACATGCCTGTCACATGTCTGTTGGAAACAGTGCCTTAGACTAGAAATCGTTGAATTGTGTGTGTTCCGCTGTCTGGTCTGGCGATGACCCTGATGGACATACTGGCCTCCAGCATGACAATGGCTTTCTCTCCACTGTTTTGACTCATCTGGTGCATTTTGTCACTCTGGTAAAAATTTAATTTCATGGTGGCCTTTTATTGTCCACTGTCCAGGAAGTGTATATGTAATTGTCATGCACCATGATTATTGCCTCTTGATGCCACACCTGTCTGCTGTGGAGATTATCTCTTTTTATTGACTTATGTCACTGATTGAGCTGTATTTGGGTTTTGTTTTGAGTTGAGGTTGAATGTACTCTTTGTAAAATATGCACAAGATTTTGAAAAGATTGGAAAAACAGTTTCTTCAAAATACTGATTTATTTATTTATTTATTTATTTTTTTTTAAGTGCTGCGTTTACATTTTTTGTTCAGTGAATAATAATCAGTGTGACTGTGAACTACGTGGTTTTATCATCATAAGCACAGTCTGATCATTTAATAGACATTCCTCCATATGTCTGTATTGTGTTGTAGTCTCAACATGTATTCATCTGGGGGCACATTAAGAACTGCCTAAAGCACCAACACCATAAGACCGGGGTGTTTTTTAAAGATGTTTGAAATATCCGAAACGCTTACAAAAATGTATTAGGAGTGCTCTGGGGATGTGTGCTGCTTGCACATGCCTGAATGCCTTTCACTGCCACAGAGGAAATTGGTAAGATGCACAGTCTGCATAATCTGGGAGACAATAAATGTGTTAATGTACTCGAAGATTCACTGCAGTGTATGTCAGGCAAGAAAGCCAACTAAAATACAAAACAAATGGAGTCAAAGTAGTACAGTGGAACCCCGGGTAACGAAATTAATCCGTTCCAGTGTCATATTCGCTGGGCAAAACATTTATTAGGCAGGGTCAGTTTTTCCATAGGAATACATGTAAAAACAAATTAATCCGTTCTGAGACCCACGAAAACTCCCATATAAAGTATGTGTTACACACCCGTAAGTGCACATTTATTGATTTATAAATACACTTTCCAGAGGAAGATGAGACGGAGACAGCCATTCTTCTTTGGTCCCATGATGAAAAATACAAAATGAAGCAGTGTTTTAGGTGACAAAAGGCAACTATACAGTGCAGAGTTCATGTTGACGTTTAAACTTGGCAGAGATGGACTATCTCGTTCGTAACGTGAATTTTTTTGCTAGCCGGGACACAATCTTGCCCAATTTTTTTTTTTTTTTTTTTTGTTTCCTAAAAATCTCATTGGTAGAAGCGTTCGTTACCCAGGGTTCCACTGTATATCAATATTTACTGGCTGTGACTTATTTGCCACGTCACCTTAAAAAGAATGTTGGTTGCCCTTGAACGGACTCCAAGCAGGTGATCTTTAGAAATTAAAGTCATCACTGACTGTGGACAAATTGGACTGGACTGAATTTCAACACACTTGGATTCTGTACTTCTCCACTCTTCCTCCAGACTCAAGGAACTTGATCTGAAAAAGAAGACATTGGATCACTAAGCACTGGTCCAGTTCTTCTTCTTAGCCCAGGTCAGATGGTTCTAACATCATCTCTGGTTCAGGAGTGACTGGACAGGAAGCTCCCCAGGTTCTTGCATGGTCTTTTAGGGCGTACTCACACTAGAGCCATTTTGGCTCGAGCCGCGCCGGGGCCCACTTCACACCTTTCCAGAATTCTGCGCGTTTCTGCTCACACTACTCAGTGCCTCGGCCCGATGGCCCATGTACAGACGTCATCACGTCGTCTGTACGTCATC
>JAQQAE010003560.1:0-20020 GCA_029823295.1 Pseudamia nigra | reverse complement strand
CTAAACTCTTTATCATGTCATGTGGTATATATCCCTTTCTAAAAATCTACTATTATGTAGTAGATTAAAAAAAGTTTAACTACCCAGAACATGTTTTATTTAGATTGTCCAAAGTAGACACATTTAGCTGTAATGGCAGCTTTGTACACTTATAGCATTCTCTCAATAGATTCATGTCACCCAGAATGGTTTGTGTGCCTTGTCAAGAGTTCATGTGTAATTTCTTGTCTTCTTAATGTGTTTTAGACCATTAGTTGCCTTGTGCAGAGGAAGGGTGTGCATAAACAGACCATCAAACGCTATCTGAGCTCCTGTAAATTAGCAATTTCCGAGGCTGGCAATTCTAATAAATGTTTCCTCTGCAGCAGAGGCAGCTCTTGATCCATTCCTGAGACAGTCAACATGAGAGCCAGTCTGATAGTGCTAGATGGTTTTGGCAATTGCACTTGGGAACACATGAAAAGTTTTTGATATTTTGTCAAACAACCTGATTTTCATTTCTTACAGTAATGATGGACTGTCTTTTCTCTTTACTTAAATGAGTGCTTATTATGATCATAATATGGATTAGTAAAGTGGTTGTAGTAGCACTAATAGAATCCCTATTAGTGTTATTACAACCACTTTACTTGTGACTGTACTCACCCTAAAAGCATATTAGGAAGACAGGAAATGGCACAAATTAACCCAAATTAGCTTGGATGCCCCTTTGATCCTTTGATTACTTCTCCACTAAATAGTATAGTTCATCATAACACTTCATAATACTTCAAATCTCTATAAATTTTACTCTTGAACTTTTTCAGCAAGTTGAGCTATTTTGAGTCAACAATCCCACACAATCTCCCCAGAGATTGTAAATTTTCTAGTTCCATGTTTTCACAGTTTGGATGTCTTCAGTAGTAATATGCCATGTTGAAAATAATAATACAAAAAACAACTGAAGGAGAAAGTGTGCCCAAACAAATAGAATTAATACTTTTTGGAATGATTGCTCCAACAGCCATTTGTGTATCAGATGAATAATAGGGATAAGAGACAACATCCAGAAGGAGAACAAGTGGAGCAGTGTCGGTGATTGGAAAAAGAGCCGTTCACTCTCTAATAACTGGTTCTGTGTTCTAAAAAAGTCCAGATTCCATCCTTAAAATGACTTAAAGTGGCATGTATCTATTTTTGTGTTTCTGGGAAACTTTCCGGTGACAGGGTAGAGGGAGGATACTGTGAGTGTTCATGTAAAGTGTGTGTTGACATGTAAAGCCCCTCTCAGGGATGATCACACATATATACACACTTTAAAGCCACTGGCAGCTGTTAGCATCTCACGCTAGTTAACTGTATGGTTTCGGATCAACTTTAACACTGTCTGACGTTAACTGCTTGTATGCCACATATTTTAAGGATTTTACGCCTGTTCACTTTATGGTAAGTAAAAACTAACTACTTGCATGCTGAAAGTAATTCATGTTGTTCAGATACCCGACCATTAGCGTTGGAGCATCCCAGTTAGCTAGCTACCTTGGCATATGTAGATAGCTACAGTAGAAGCATACAGCGGCGCTAGCTTGAGTTAGTGACAAACATTTAACGCTATATATAATTGTAAGATATATTTATATAATATCTACATTGTATCGAAATTAAGGGCAAGAAGGCTAACTACACCCACAGGGCATTACTGTCATCTTAGAAACTTAAAACAAGCTAACATCACTAGCCTCATATTACAGGCATCTGGCAAAATTTTGAATTTTCAACTAATTGCCTTCGTAGGCCATTTTTCTCTATACTCTTCGCGAAGCTTGCTAAATGTTAACACCTAACTTAATTTTATTACGCTCATATTCTCAAGTATTGTAACACGCTGCTAATTTGACAACACTAATTTCCACAGGCCAAAGATAATCCTCGGATTTTCCTGACTGTCAAAGCGCCGCTGGAGACTCGGCGTGTGGCTGAAGTACTATTTATCGCACCGTGTCTGTGAACATAGAACAGCAGCGCCTCATTGTGACAAGCATCCAGTATGACAGGTGAGCAGTACAACAAAATTGGCACCTGCTACATCAGAAGTTTTTGTACACTCGTACAAACACACTTGTACAATACACTACTCAGGGAGCTAAATTATTTCCTATAACAATCCCAAGTACCGCTATTTAATTTATGCGTGTGTCAGTTCTAGCAGCCGAATGTGTAATAGATGGTCTTGGACTGACGTTAGTTACTCACCAGATGCTTTGTCTCTGTTGGCATCTCTTGTGGCTGCATTCCTTCTTGAAGCTCAAACCCACTGAGTGAATAGCTGACCCACAGGTCCCGTCTCGCCCTGTTTTTCTCTCTCTTCTCCTCGTTCTGGGTCTGTCTCTTGTCTCTTGCCCAGAGAGGGACTTTGGTGGATAGTGAGGTCCATTGTGTTAGAGAGATGTTTATTAATGAGAGAGAGGCACACAGCAGAGCAGAGCAGCAAGTTAAGGACTAATCGCTAATCTCTTTGTTAATGCGGTCACCTAGTCTACGTACTAATATAAATTATCAAGACGCCTCAAGACATGGATGCATGAGTTGGTTGAGTTTCAACGGAATTCCTGAATTTGTTTTACTGTATGTGGTTGATGATGGACCAGGGTATATGTAGTGTTTTATTGCAGCTGAAATGGGCAGTTTGTGATGCATGTACAGTTAACATGCAGCTTATCTGTTAAGGACTGCTTGTGTTGACAAGGTATACCTTTAGAAATATTTTGAGGAATTATTCATTGGTCTTCTGCTCATGGTGCTTTAGGTTGTGAGTAGATTATATCTGTGAAAGGTAGAGTGTGGCTGAGTGTGCGTCTTGTCGACTTTTGTGTGTTATTTTGCTTGACATGCCCTTGCCTGCGCCTGATGTTCCGGCCTCTCAGAGGCTGGCACTAGTGGACTGTCGTACCCTTCTGGACCATCACACCGGTAGGGGTAAGTGATAACACCAACTGCTCTGTTCTCTCTCAGGCTCAGTCTCTGTTTGTTATAGCACAAAACACTGTTAATGCCCTGAAGTGCTGATGATTTAATTCATACTGTTCCATGGAGACAAATATGTTTAAAATGTCATGCTGCAAGTGGGAACAATCCTGCTTGTGGACCTGTTCCAGATTCATGTTTTTTTGGGATAATTGATATCTTTAGTGCCCGGGTCTTACTTAGTTGGTGAAATTAAAACTAATACTATCTGTGATTGTACTTTGTACCAGGTCCATATGTAAGGAATCTCTATTTCCAGTCTAGGTCTTACACATTTTTTGGCAGTGACCCACATGAGTATGATTCACAGGATACCAGATATTTAGGCTCTAGGGACACAGCCTGGTTCCTATCATAGATTGTTGATGACACTATGATGTCAACTCTTTCTATGTGGAAAAAATAATAATATTTCTTCAATACTCATATGGTATTTCCTGGAACACACATTTATAATGGTTGAACATTGGAAACAGCCATAATGTAAATAAAGTGATAAGCACTTCATGATGCAAACTTCTTTGTTTGCCTGACATGAAAGTGGTGATGAATAATAAAATCAAAATGCGTACATGTATACAGAAAATAATACCTGTGCCAACCTTGGTTAATTGGAAGTTTATTATAGTATCAGTGTTGGTGCTCACCCACTATGTCACTATTGCAGTTTGAAATCTTTCTCACACCAATTACAAGCAATGTTTGAAAAAAATAAAGAAAGTACAGACATGTGGAAATGAAGACTTCACCCAATAAGCAAATTGAAATACACAGCAAATGAAAAACAGGCTTACTAGTTGTCACAGAGAAATAAAATTTTGATGTAAAACTATTGAATGTAATATTACATCTAGTCAAAACCATTAAAAAAATGAATGATTAAGTAATTTTTTGGGTGCCTGCAGTGAATATTGGAACTTTACCAAAAAAGTTTAAGAACTTAAACAAATCTTTCTTGGAGAATGCTATATTTCAAATGTGTTTTTTCAGATATATTTAATGAGATCTGCAGCAGTCTCATTTTTACGCTGGACCATCTAACTTCTAGTTGTGATTAAAAAATACATTAATATGATTGAAATGTTTTTGGATAAACATAGGGACACATTTTCTTTCTTGGGGAATGAGAACAAATGTCAGCACAGTCAAGTGAAAACAGAGAGTAATGATAACATTTACCTCAAACTTTAAAAATGTATAACTAAAAAGTATTTGGAAAGGAGCTCCAGTATTAATAGTCCATTGAACCTGATAGATTGAAATACAAGTAAGTCCTGTTTTCTTCCCTCTCTCCTCCACTAACCAAATAGCCTTTAATTATTGAGATCTCTTCCTAAACACAATGTTACTTAGAGATGGTGAAGTCCACAGTCCTGTTTGTCCAAATATACATTCTAAAGATCATCTTGTTGTTTACTCATCATATATAGACAGGATGATTTCAGCAATAACCCTGTCAATGTACAAATTGTCATGTCAATATTGTGCACAACAGTAAAATGGTCACAACCTACGTATCATTAAACCTGTCCAGCTGAATTGTACACAGTTTAACTTCTATTCAACTCTTAAATTTCTCATAAAAGCTCATTTTTCAAAGTGTAATTAATTTGATGTCAAATTTGAGATTAGAACATCATTTATGTTATGGAGACCTTTCTTGTGCAACAAAAACTCACTACTTTATTGTATTTAAATTATTTACATTTTTAACAAATCATGCACATTTGCACCCTTATAAGTGCTGGTTTTTACCCCATCAGCTTCTAGACTGAAGGGGCATTGTTGTTGTGGTGGGCTGTCAGCGGGTAGTGTCACCAGTTGCCTTGTGAATACGATTACTCTTGAATGGAAAGGCCTGGCATCAACAAACTTAAACCAAGGTTTTATCAGGTCAGGAGGACTGCCAAGGAGGCTGAAGGGTACCACTGGTGCTTGCCAGTATTCTTTGTTGATTTATTGATATTTCATATGTGCTCTGTATACTTTTGTAAAAAAAAAAGCTATTGGTGAATTTTGTGTTCATGAAAACGGGAAAAATATTTATTCAAACTGTGAATTGTAATATAAAAAAATCATATTAAAATTTTGGACCATATTGCCCATCCATCCTATGTAGAAACGCATACGGTATACGTACATGCATATGTTGAACACAATATTTTGCTTTTGCTGAGATGTCTGGCTATTTGAACCAGAGTACATTATGTTGTGTTTATGAAACATCAGACTCATCTGGGAATCAGTCAATGCTGCTATCTTGAAATAATTCTCCATACTTTTACATTTCTATGTTACATAGACACATTTTTCTGTAGTTCATTGAAGGGGACTGATAATGGCATGCTGTATACCTAGTAAACATTACGTATACAGCCATAACTATGACTGAAGAAACAAATATTTAATTCTGTTCCTGGCAAAATAAAGAAAGATTCAAAAAGGTATTTTGATTGTGGGCTAGAACTGCAAGAATTTGTGTAAGATGCTACAAACACCTAGAAATAAAACAGATGGAAAAACTAAGTAAAACAGAAGGCATGTGGAGATTAATGATGGAGAGGAGGGAAAGGGATGCTGTGAGGGGTGGAGAGAGGGAGAAAAGGAGATTGCGTGGGTGGGAGGTCTTCTCCCTTCTATCCCTGTGATGCACGTCTCTCTGTTTTCCCTGGTTCTCGTGTATCTGAGAAAAATGATTAGAAGTGGGGTGGGTGTGTATGTGTGCTTGCATGTGAGTCCTGCTCCAACCCCCTTTTCAGAAGTAGCGTTGTTGCAGAAGACGAACGGGAAAATCCAAGGTCATCACGGCATGCTTCTCTCTGACGTTGCCTCTCAGCACTCGCTGTGCGTTGTGTGTCAGGATAGCAGGAAGAGTGTGTAATTCATTGCACTGAGCTGGGCTCTGCACCAATCACAGTGCACATTCTTGCCTTTTAGCTCCAAGCACACGTGCAGACGTTTATCCAGAGTGAGCAGTGTGTTTTTGGTGCATTTTTACTGCTTCTTGACGTAGCACTGTGTCTGCATGAACTGGAGGTGCATTAAGGAAACACAAGCGTCTGTAGGGAAACACTCATCCATCACGATCGATGTACGGTAAGAATAACAGGCGTTTTTCAGTTATGTACTCTGTGCTTGTGTCTGTGTAAGCATGTGAGTAATGTGCCACATCCAGCTTTCGTCCAGTTTTCCCACATTCCACAGATCTATTTCCTTTTAGCTTTCTTGACATAGACTACACCTCTTAGTAGAGTGGTAACAGCTTTGAAAAGCGTATTACAGGAACTTGGACTCTTAGGAGGATACATTTCTTTATTTTTCAAATCAAAATTGCATAGGCTCACAAGGAACTATAAGACTGAAGATGTTTATCTTTGGTAATGCACTATTTTCATATTCTTAAAATTTGATCTGATAACATTGTGCTGCTTGTGTTCGTAACAAATAGGGCTAAGTGTTAGAGGAGCCACTGACATGTAGAAATGTGTACAAGTTTACACTACAGTCTACTTTCTATGATGCTTAGTGATGGTGATATTTTAAGTGTATTAATTGAAAATTAGTAAATAAGTATTTTGCTGTTAAAAGTATGGGCTGTTTCTCTAAAATGTATTTTCTAAAATGTTAAGATCATTAACTAGTGCCTTTTTGTGTTACTGGGACATGCCAATATATTGTGTATTGATTTGTGCAGTCAGCTTTGCTTTGAGTTGCCAGATTATTTGATGGACAAGGCTTTTGTTTGTAGACTGATGAATTATCAACAGCGTTAGCATTGTACTGGAGCATTAAGCTCAGTTTGGCTTTACTGTGCACTGAACTTGTAATCTATTGAAATTGCTCTGTGGGCTTGAGTCCCCCATAGCCCAGCTCTAGTGTCTGTTTGACTGTGATTCATAGTGTGTCGGATTGGCCTTGTGTCACGAGGATTTGTTGGCAGCTGGGTCTGTTCATCACAGTGTTGGCCACATCATACCAGCCATGTATTCTGCTTTCCACGCTGGATCGAATCTGTGCTTTGAATCTGACTAAATGTACATAGATGAATGGAGAAACTTAAGATACATTGTGTTTGTCAGTGGTCTCAAGATAGTGTTTCATTATGTATGTTTTGTCATGACACACTAACAGGAAGGGGAGAATAGATAGTGGCACTGAAGACAACAGGTTTGAAGTGCTGTTATTTCCTAGCCTTTTCTCCCCTAAGTCTGTTCTCCTGAGCTGCTGCACAACTTGTGAAACTCACCGAGTAGATTATTAGGATGGTTACCAATCCTTTTAATATTTGCTCAGTCACTCCTCACCCCTCATCTTTTACTTCTGTTTGTGTATTCTGCCCTGTGTTTGCAGATCAGTGTTCTGCAGTTTCTTCTTCTTCTTCTTTTCCTTTCGGCTGTTCAAATATGCATTTTCTTTCCTTGTTTGGCTGATGTAAAAATAGACTTGGTTTATCTCAACCCCCCCCCCCCCTTATGTAATAACACCACTGAAGGGCACCATGTTTTTTAACCATTATAAGAAATAGCATGTATATATTTCAAAGGTATATGATTTGTAGGTGTTGCCATCACCACTTTGTCTTTAATAAGGTGGCCTGGAAAACCAGTGCTGCGAATGACCCCAGGTGAAGGTGAGGACTAAATATGGATTGATGGTTCTCTCTCTTTCACAAACACACTTACCCTTACACATACACATGCTCATAGACTTAAAATGTGTTTCATAATGTCCTTGCATGGTGACAGGACTATATTTACTCTGCCTTGTTGCCCATGTGACTTGGTACAACACAGCAGTTTTTGGGACAGCAGGTGCAGATATGATAGTGCAAAACTGCACTTAGCACACTCCTATCTTGTGTATGTCAGCATGTTTTGGAATTAGTTAAATATTGTATTCCTTGAAATATCCCATAGCTCAACACTTGCATTTATGTCTGTAGTGCTTATAGGTGTCTATTAAAGATTTCTGCAAGGGTTCTGCCAAATAAAATGAGTTTTTTTTTTTCCTGGCAGCTTCTTCATAACTCTGCAAACACCCACTTTTTAATCACAAAAAGCTCTCATTGGTAGAGGATCAGTCAATTCCAAGATGACTTGGAAAAAAATATTAGCAGATGCTCCTTGGGGTGGGGCTAAATTTAGCTTGAATATGATTGGTTTTAACATGGTGTTTTCAAAGCTGGAATTTAAAAGTCAGAATTTAGAATTATGCTGGCTAATGCATTTTATCTGGACTGTGATTGGTTATGTCTTCCAAACTCACAAATCCCAAAAATTCAAAACAGCTTATTTTTTTCTGCTCATCTTGTGGATTTCTCAGAACTGGCTGCACTGAGCAAGTTCATATTTTATTACCAAGTTGACATAAACCTCAAACCTAAAAAAAAAATCACACTAAATGAAATTTACAATAGCCAGATATATTGCAAGTCTTTCACCTTTTTTAATGCACCACGTACGTAGCATATATAGCGTTGCCCTGTGCTGGTACTGCATGAGAGCTGAGAAAAACCCCACATGCCCTTCAGAGGGATGTATGCTTTATTGACATACAGTATATTCTCTCTTTCATTCATGTAGTTTTGTCTCTCCTGTCTCTGCCTCACTAACTGATCTGGAACTGTTAAGCTGACATCCCCGGGGAAATGGAGAGTATAATCTGTTAATATACCAGCTCATTGTTACATCGGTAAAAATAACACTGCCATTGGTTGGTTCCATGCTGTGATTTGAGGGGTGGGGACCCCTTATACATGTACATACAGACACTCACACAGATAAATTCTGCAGGGGTTTTCCTGTGCAACATGCTGCAAAGATTTTCGCCTTGTCTGATCCTTTTTTTACTAACAGCTAACAACCAACAATTTAGTACTCCTCTGTGTGAGAAGATTTGTGTGTGGGCTTGTGTGATGTGTATAGAAGTGTGGAGCAGCTTGGTGTCCAGCCCTTAAATGTGTTGTCAGCCCTCCATGCAGAGTGGGTGGATGTCGTGAGACCACCTGCTATTTGTGCTTTTCACCGCTGTCATTCTAACTCATTTCATTCTAACCCATCATTACAACACCACAAACACAAAACAGTTCTTCTTTTTGTCTTTATTACACAAGTCCAAGATCAGCTCTCAAGCTACACAGTACTCTCTAAAAAGTGTACGTAAGGCAGCTGGATTAATTCCTAACTGATTTAGGCTTTTAAATTCTCGCAGGGCATTTAGAAATGAACTAAAACTAGTCATGTGAATGTTATTACAGCACGCATGGCTTTTCTTAGTTAATATGTCCACAGCAACTAAACTGAAGAACCAGGACAAATCTGCAAAATATTTCCACCACTCTGGAGGTAAAAGAAGACATACTTCCTGGAAGAGGCCGCAGTTTTCTGAAAATAAGTTTTTTTTAAAGTGGGTGGTGAACAGATTGGCTTAGTGTTTTTTTTTTTTTTAATAATATAGATTCAAAAGTGAAATTAAACCAATGCAAAAAGATTTCACATCACTTAAGCATCCACAAATAAAAACCCTGGCATGCATCACCAGTCAAAAAAAGTTTGGACACATCTTCTCTTTCAGTGTTTTATAAATAAATAAAGATATTTATTTATTTATTTGCTACTTTCAACATTGTACATTGATATTAAAGACATGCATATTGTAAAATATGATGTATGGAATTATGTAGTAAACGAAAAACTTAAACAACCTAGAACATGTTTTTATACTTTACATTGTCCAAAGTAGCCACATTTAGCTACAATGTCAGCTGTGCACACTCATGGCATTCTCTCAACAGACTCACAAAGTAATCACCTGGAATAGTTTTCACTCCACAGGTGAATTAATTTGTGACATTTTTTTCTGTTCTTAATGTGCTTTAGAGCATCAGTTATCTTGCGCAAAGGAAAGGTAGGTACAGATAGCCCTATAAATCAATCACTCAATCAATAGTACTTTATTTGTCCCCAAGGGGCAATTACATTGCTACTACATCTACTGCACAAATCCATATTAGGGCAAGAAACGCTGTGTTAAAGAGTAAAAGAGTAAAAGTAAAGAGAAAAGACAGTCTATCATTACTTTGAGAAATGGAGGGCAGTCAATCTGAAAAATCTCACAATAACTTTGAATGTGTCCTCAGGTGCACAAAATCATCAAATCCTCTCTGGTTGGCATTTGTTGGCATCAGTAATGCTAATAATCTTATCCTTCGCAGCAGAGGTAATGAGAGCCAATTTCATTATAGCATGTTTATTGTGACAGTGTTTTAACAATATTAATATACAACATTGAAAATAATAAAAATAAAGAAAAAGGAAAATGTGTGTCCAAACTTTTGGCTGGTAGTTGATGTGTAAGATTACGTTTCCATAAACTTCAACACCGATTTAAAATCTCCACCCAAAATTCTACACCCTCTTACGCTGACAGAAAGGACAGAACAGATTTGTAATGGACAGAGATGTAATAAGTAGCACTAATCCATGACTCATTCATTGCCTCACAATCCAGCTCCCTCACCACACTTCCATCTCTATCACTCATTCTCTGTCTGCATTTCTGTCACTTTTTTGTCTTCTACAATTTTAGTGAGGACTGTAGTTTTTTTGGTGTCCTGTAGACTCAAGCCTTTGGGGGTGGTAGGAGTCTAAAGGCCCCATTGATGTTTGAAGTGATGGACAAACAGAGCTATGAATAGACATAAAGCTGTCAGTAGCAGAGCTTGTGCTGCAGAGTTTATCATAACTTTCCAGAGCTCACAGGCTTTGAATCCTAGTGGCTTTTAAGTGCTCCGAGATGATAACGATGCCTTTTAATCTATTAAAAAGCTTTTTGAGGTCACCCATCCTGCCTGCTTATATTGCGTTTCTCTTCACAGGCACTTTCACTGATTGACAGATTTATCAGGGATAAAAAATATACTTCACTCAGTATGTTTTTGTTTATATTCACCCATTTAAAGCAGGGTTTTCTTTCTGCAAGGACTGGAATATTACACATTCTTTTGTTGGTATATATTTCACTGAAGGTCTGAGTTAATTTCTTTTCTGTCCTTAATAAGTTATGGCTGTGCAATTGGGAAATATACTGTATTGCTCATAATGCTATGTTGTTTTCTCCCATCCAAACGAAGTTGGGGTGATGTAGTTGAGATAAATATTGTACTTGTGTCTGAACATTCAGCTCTGTATATCTCTGGACCCAAACTAACCAAACGGCACATGGATAACCAGGGTATGATATCTAGAGGCACCAAATTTTAATATGTGATAGATTGGACTTCAGGACACCTGACACATCAAATGACCTTGACCTAGACTGTGACACTGAAATTGTTGCACTTTACTGTACATACATTTGCATATTCATTAGGTCACAACAATAATAAATAATAAAAACCTGTTTTGATGTATAGTATAAAAAGTACCTCGTCTCCAGGGCACATTATGTATCAAATGACCTTGACTTTGACCTTGCAGATTGGTAGGGTCTGAAATTATTAAACATTGACCTACATACATTTCTAGCTGTGTAGTGAGGTTGAAAATGTCATGTACCCCCGGGTTATTGACGCTGCTGATTCCAAATATGCTGTAAGCTTCAAGGAAAAAGCTTCAAGGGTGCTGGAGCCTATCCCAGCTAACTTAGGGTGAAGGCAGGGTACACCCTGGATGAGTCTCATAGATGGACTTGTGACATGGAAAGTCAAGCTGTGCATTATTGTGGAAATTCTGCATTGGCATGGCTTTTTATTTTAAGATACAAGATTTAGGACACAGGCATGAGTTGACAGCTGGTGTGGATAGTCTAAACTGTGTAGAAGGATGAATTTTATATTTTTTATAAAACTATATGAACTGATGACAGTTCTTGTCACTGGGAAAAGCTGTCGTATGTTTTAATGATTCATTGAAAAGTTGATTTGCTGCCACAATGAGTTAAGGGAGATTGTATGAACATGACATTGAATATAGTCAACAATACATTAATGGATGGCATCTGGGCAGGTTTTGTTCATCTTTGTGCAGGGTGAACATGCTGTCAAAGTGTTGTTTTTAGTGCCATGCAGCTGTGTAACAGTCAGCTGGTACAGTGAATAATGAATCATTTTTTCTTCATGAGAATAAAGATTAAATCATAGGATGTGAAACCGTGGAAAGGAAGGAAACAGGAAATGCCATTTCTTTTCAGATTTTGTTTAATTTACACTAAATTGTTTCAGTCTCTGAAGTGTCAGGGTATAACGCTCTTCATTCAACTTTGCCGCATTGTCAACAACATGACCTACTTTTCTGGTGAGATTTTTTTTTTCCCCTCCTAAACTCGTATCTGTTTGTTGGCTGCATGCAGTACGCTATGAAGGGTCTATCTTTTTTAGGCTTAATAGACTATTTTTTGTTTCTTTGTTCTCCAAGGGCCCCGTATGACTCATCACTGCTGAATTTTTTTGACCAATCAAAATCTAGCTGGTTGCTTCGCTTGCTTTCTGCTGAATGCAAAGTCAGTTTGGTGTTTTGCATCTCTTCAAGAGTGCACCATACTGAGAGATTCAGTTTGTGTCTCTGTGTGAATGTGCATGCATGGATGTATTTTTATTTGAGCACTGTATTTTGACCCTAGTTGTCTTGACTGTAATTGTAATCATTCATATTCTTCAATTAGTTTGTGCAGTTACTTTCACGCGGTATGGGTTTGTTGAGAAATTAAAGCTACTATTGCTCTTGTACAACAGAACAAGGATGTACTTTGGATGTGTCAGCTGAGGTTCTTCTGATAATCTTGTGAATAGGAATGTTCAGTTACATTTTCTCTTTTTTTTTTTTTAATTCAGTACTTGAGAACCATCTTAACTCTGCTGTCGTTGCTTTGTGTTTCTGTTAACTTCTGGTGCCCTAGATTTCAGCCCAGCATTACAGCATATTTCATGCTGCAGCATGCTTAAACACAACTGTATATAATAAAATAAAAGGCTTAAGTTTATATCTAAAGAACCTGACAGTAATACTGACCGTGTTCTTTTTTTTCTATTTTATAACTCTGTGTAGTTTGATGTTGTGATCTGAAGGAGTGTACCGGTTATTAACTTGTTGACATTTACTGTAGTTAACCATCTCTTCCCGTTTGTGTTCTTCCTCCTTTCTTGTGTTTCTCAGGGGTTTGTGGTTGTTGTGGGGCACTCAGGCCTCGGTACAAAAGACTGGTAGACAACATCTTCCCAGAAGACCCAGAGGTGAGAAGCTAAGAAAAAGCAACTCTGTTTCTTTAATGGCTTTTCTTACCCTGGTAGCAATGTTTCATGTTTATGTTTTTCTGCACGATCATATATGAAATATGTGTGAGGCTTGACAGAAGAGTATACTGCAACTTATTATTTTCTTAACAATGTAGATTCATTCAGTACACAAGCTCGCTGTGTGTAATTTAAATAGAAAAAGACAAATTATAATAAAATATGTCAAATATATTATTTGTTGTGTTTGTGCTAGGGGTGTCAGTATAATAATGTCTTAAAGAAAGAGGTAGAAATGGGAGGAAAACTTTGCCCTCCTCATCTTTTATCTAATTTTCTGTAATCTAAAACAGATGAGTCATGAAGAGAAGATATAATTTGGGTGGAAACGATCTGATTTGTTGCAAAGGAAGTTTATTCTCTGTATGTTACTGAAGAGCTAAGGTCAAAACCACAATACTTCTTACACCATATACAAACCGTATTTCTTCATTTTGTGTGTTTATGCACCTGAACATTGTGCTCCTACATTTTTCATTTCTGTCTCCAAGCTGCAGTCTCTGGGACTGTAACTACCAGTGTCCGGGCAGCTTGGGAATAACAAAACCATTTAGATAACATTTACTCAAAACTGTGTCACACTGTGAGCATGTGGGTGCAGCCATTAACAGTATTTTAGTTTCTTGTAGAGATAATGAGCTGGTTAAAATCTCTTGTTGTCTCATAGTGATTTTTTTTATAACAATACACATACATTACCTGGTCAAAATAATGATCAATGGCAAGACGAGGTGCTTGAGTCTTCAAAAATTAATAATGAACTGTAATTAACAAAAACCAAAATCAGGAGTTTTTTTCTATTTTATAGCTAGCTGTAGTTTTTTTAGCAATGTGAGTAATTATTGAGTCCAGTCACAGAGTGTTTTGGCAAACAGAGTTTCCGCCCTGTGCTGATTTCTGAGAGGAGATTAAGAGTGGTTTCTCACAGCAGATATTGTGGCTGTGTCCAAAAATTAGTCAAGCTTTTCCCTGCGTAGCAAAAATCTGTAGTGTTCTGGCATAGGATGAGCAGGACAGTACCTGTCAGCAATGATTAAAAGTACCATGAATTACACAACCTTAATGCTTGCAATTAAGTAAACTATATAGAGCATTGAATCTGTGCCGTACAGTAGGGATGGTATAGGTGCAAGTAATTAGATTACTGAAAGTGCCTTTTCATAAAAATAGCAAAGAAGGCACAGCAATGAAACAATGGCAATTCTCTGTTACTGGAAGACTTTTAGCTTAGAATACCTTATGTTGATGCTATTTATACCTGTGGTTTTCCTACTATGACGTGTGGATAACTGCTGTAAAAACAACAACTTCAATGTCTGTACTATGAAATTCAGTAAGCTGTGCTTCTATTGTAAATAATGGTTTTGATTAGAAGAAATTTTTAACTGACTTCATATTGTACCATCTGTCTGAATGCAAATGGGATCTCAGTGGACTGCAGATGCTTTTAGCTCTCTCCTCCCTTTGACCAGACTGAAGAGTAGTGAAGTAGGTCATCGGGAAGGGGAGGAAGTGACACTTACTGATCTAGTTATATTTTTACACTTTGGGTTTAAGGACCAGTGTTCACTAAAAGACACCTTTTCAAATGGCTCTGAATAGTCTAATTTCTAGTCTAACAGGATAGGAAAGTTGTGAATATGGCCCAAAAATGTATTTTCTCTGTTATCTTCCTTCTGTATCTGTCTCTCTTTGCCTACCCCTTCCTCACACTCTCAGGATGGACTGGTGAAGGCCAACATGGAAAAACTGACATTTTATGCCCTGTCAGCTCCAGAGAAGCTGGACCGTATTGGCGCATACCTGTCTGAGCGATTGTCAAGAGATGTGGCTCGACACAGATATGGGTGAGCATCTTCACTCCGTCACCACACTAAGAAGACTCCGAAGTTCTCTGTCCTGACAAATACCGTTTGCACATTTGCTGAAGTATTTATTGTGCCATACATTTACTAAAATTATACAATTTCAGCATATTTAATGGTTCCATGTGTAACATTTAGGGGTATTTAGAGAGATATAATATTTTTTTAAGTTATGCATTTGGAAAAATATATACTGTATATTAATCACCACTCTGTTTATTCATATATTTTATCCAAATCAAGTCTCTGGCACCCATATTTTCAATTTTGTAAATAAATGATCTGATTTAAAAAAATTATCTGTGGCATAGTATATTGAGAAATATGAATATTTCAGTATAAATTTAATTAAGACAGAATTGAGAATCAGACCTTAAATTTGATTGTTTATACCCCATCACACTAGAGGCAGAATGAGCTGGAATGCTGTGGGAATTACCAATCTTGGTACATTCCTGGATATCTGGAGTGCATTCCAAATAATTGGACCCATTCTTATGGCCAGCCTGAATGCTTAAAACTTTTGAGGTGCATTTGAAGAGGAGAATTATTGAACACCATTCGAAGTGCAATCTAACTGCACTATGATGACATTTTAAATATTCTTACTGCATTCCAACGGCACTCAAAACATTCTGATCTCATTGAAGCAAAATGGCAAGCTTTCAGGACCAAAATGTCCTGAAAGCACCTCAAATGAGCCGGATTGCATCTTCCAACCAGTAATCGAACTGGCATTCGAAATATTCTGGTTGCATTCTAACAGCATTCTCAATATTTCCACTGTGTTTCAACTACATTTGAGCTGCATTCCAGAGCTAATACACCCAAAATGTGCCAAGAATATTTTAAGGCGGGTGAGAATCATTCTGAGTATTCCAAAGGCATTCTTACAAATTCCTGAATTTGACGTGATTTTCTGCAGTCCAGCTGGATCTGCTCAATTCCTGCTGGTTCCGAATAAGTCTGACGGAGGCTTTAATGTTTGTACTGTCATCTTTAATAAGTAAAGAAATGGGGGGGGGGGGATGCAGTCTTGGGGAACACAGATGTGGGCGTTTTAGGTCCCTGTCTGTTAATTCCTCAGTGTTTCCGATATCTCGCCCCATCTCTGGCTTTGGGACTTGGAAAGTGCCCGTCTTGCCATTGTATTTCTGTGCAGTTTGTACCTAATTCGTATAGCACAGACGTTGTGTTAATGACTCATGAAAAGGAGATGCTATGATGATAACCTGCCAATGCAAATATCCTGTATAGATTACGTTTATACTTGGCAGAGTCTAGCTGAATCTGTTCAGCACATAAGTCTCTGGAATTTGGCTATAAGAGTTCCTCACATTCTGATTTCTACACCTGTGTACAATTAGGCATTTAGGATCTTCTATATGCATGTAGGTCTCATCCAGATCACTGTATCTCTCCTCTCCGGTTCAGGTATGTGTGCATAGCAATGGAAGCTCTGGACCAGCTGCTGATGGCCTGCCACTGCCAAAGTATTAACCTATTTGTGGAGAGTTTCCTCAAGATGGTCCGGAAGCTCTTAGAGTCAGACAAACCTAGCCTGCAAATCCTAGGAACCAACTCGGTGAGTTTCCAGAATGTTTCACTAGATTAAAAAATCAATATATTAAATCATTTTTAATTAGATACTACTGTATTCAGCATTTCTAACAACAAATCTAACAGCATGTTGTTAGATTTAGTGGAAGACCGCATTATTTCGTACTACTAGTAACATATGTGAGACTAAGCATTAACCATTGTAATTCTCAAATTAGTATATTCAGTGTCTATTTCACTGACATGACTACATGAAAAAACAGATTATGTATTAGTGTAGCCAATGTGACTTTTTATCTCAGTGTTTCTGCATCATTGTTTCTGTGGATTCTTATCCAATAGAAAGTTGACAAGGAAAATGTATTTCCTTATTATGATGGTACAAATAAATGTTATCTTTGAGCGGTACGGCACACTGTGTGAGCATTTGAGAAAGATCAGGGGTGGAGTGATGAATATCCTATGATGTGGGAAGCGGCTATTAGCACTGCTGGCTGGGTTAGCAGAGGACACATAAAGGAAATAGGATTAGTTGCAGACATACTGGGAAAGCTCTGCAGTCATCTACACAGATTGACTAGGCATCCCAACCTCACATTCATAATCTTTCTGCGATCAATCTCACATAGTCACACATGGTCATGTATTTAGGACAGTCGCTCACATACAAATGTGCACTCTCACACGCTAGTGCTGCAGAAGTAATTGCATGCCATTTCCATAATATTACCACAATGCTGTTGGGTACATTTTATATTCACGAATGTTGCCAGCTGTGGTCTTTTTAATACTTGTGTTGTGCAAAAGAAAATGATTCATTGTGTTAGCACATGACTGACTATTGTTTCAGACTCAGTATTTTCAGCTTTCAGTTAGTCAGACATTTCTCTTTTAATACACATGCATACCTGGAAGTTGGCTATTGTTACTGCCAGTAAGAGCGGGCAGCTTGATGGTATCAGTTGCAGTAGTAATTCAGTTTCAGAGCACCAGCTCAAGATTTACCCTAGGGCACATAAAGCTGCAGCAGCCGAAATCAAGGGGGAAAAAATGACAGAATTAAAAAAAATGCACACCCTTGTTCTTTAATTCAGTCTTTTTGTCCACATCAAAAGACTAAATAGTATAGATGACATGACACAGTTTCACACCACTGTGGAAAAGAGAAACCATTTTTCCAAGCTCTGTGTCAAGCCTTGTCCAGCAGAATCTTGGTTGGTGACGAGTAATTACAGCTGTCAGTCACTTATTTTGATCCCCCACCTGCCTGAAAACACCTGTCATTTTCTACAGTTTGCATTACAGAGAAAGTTTTTCTACAGCCAGAAAACAGACTCAGTCAAAGTGGCTATTGTTTACTCTCAGACCACTTTAATTACAATATGCTGAAAGGTAATTATGGGATTTTTGTTTATTTAATGTAGAAAAAAAAAACTAATTCTCAACGTCTGCAGCTACTGAGGTACCCTTCAGAAGTTCGGTTTCAGTCCTCACTGCTCATATTCAGTCTATTATGTTTGGAGTATGTCAGTTATATGCGATAAACATTGTCTCTGCTGAATATTTATTATACATTTGCAGCTTTGGGTTGTATCCTTCCTGCTGCTTTTTTATAGTCACTTCATAATTTATTAATTGGAGTGTAGTGTGTCGCTAAATGTCACTGTGTTTAAAAGGGTGACATTTTCTGTCCCAGTGGGAGAGCCTCACTCTACCCTGTACTTTTCACTCTTAATGAGTTGTTTTGGCAGCACAGTTGGGCTTTAATTTCAGACAAATTTGCCATTGGAATTAAGGAATAATTTTATTATAGAGTGTTAAATCACATTAGATTAGCTTTTGATGAACCTGACAGCTCATACTTTAAATCTCTGAAGAGCTGTATTATCTTCTAGTAGTTGAAATGTGTCCTTTTCTCCTTTCCTTCCCTTTACAGTTTGTGAAGTTTGCCAACATAGAAGAGGACACACCATCATACCACCGCAGTTATGATTTCTTTGTTTCTCGCTTCAGTGAGATGTGTCATTCGGGCTACGAGGACCCTGATATCCGCACTAAGTGAGTGGACATGTTTGAGTTATCAGATGACAGTATTACTATCTAACAACTATTTTAAACTACCCTTGTCCTTGAACATGTCTGTCAAAATTGCTAAATTAAGTTCTGTTTTCGTGCGAAGATAGAGAAAGTGAACTATTAATAGAGTCTTTTAGGAACTAAAGGGAATGGCCAAACACAAGGATGAAAACTAGATGACAATTTGATAAGAATAAATTCAAAGAGCATATGATAAAAATAATCCTCTATTTATAGTATTAAATGACTCCTGTTGTGTGTGTCTCCACTGTTTCCTCCAGGATCCGCATGGCAGGTATTAAAGGCCTTCAGGGTGTGGTGAGGAAGACTGTGAATGATGAACTCCAGGCTAACATCTGGGATCCTCAGCACATGGACAAAATCGTTCCGTCCCTTCTGTTCAACCTGCAGAGTGGAGAACGTACAGAGAGGTGAGTCCTGCACATTGTCAAATTCACTCATCCATTTTGATGCATTGGCAGGAAGTATGTTGATTAAAACCTGCGTCAGGTACATTTTGGGCTGAAGATGAGACAGGTCATTTGAATTTGCATTTTTAAATTTTTTTGACAGGGAGATGCACAGCAATGCATTGACCTCAGGGGAAATATGTTTTGTGCCAGGTTTTAGCAGAACTGCTAGTTTCCTCCTGCAGTCCCTGGACAGGTAGATGTTACAATAAATACTGATACTACTGAGAAATTCTGTAAGTGAAAGAAACAAACTACCAGTAATAAAACATCCACACTCAAACAAATTCTTTAAAACAATCCAGAGACTAGTTCCCACCCTGCTATACTACTCATTCATGTAAATGTTCATCCATTTATTTGTGATTGTGCCTCTTGACAGTAAGTAAAGTTGTGGGCTGGTATGTTAGAATTGTGTGACTGGAGACAAAACAGGAAAGAAGTGATTTAAGGTACAGATCTATTTTTATTTTACCTTTGTTCGGCAAGATGGCGCCTGTGTTCGGCCGCATGTCAGTCGTCTCTCTAGATTTTAGTTTTGACTTTTAGAGCGTTAAATGGCCAAGCTCCTGCTTATATTTCTGATCTTTTGACCCCATATTGTTCTGGTCATACCCTTCGGTCCTCGGGTCAAAACCTGTTGGTGGTCCCAAGGACCCGTTACAAGATGAGAGGGGACCAGGCCTTTCAGTCAGTGGCCCCCAAACTGTGGAACGCTCTGCCGTTGCCCCTTCGTGTGGTTGAGTCGGTGGATGTTT
>JAQQAE010003559.1:0-20020 GCA_029823295.1 Pseudamia nigra | reverse complement strand
CTCAAAGGTGTGTGTGTGTGTGTGTGTGTGTGTGTGTGTGTGGGTGTGTGTGTGTGTGTGTGTTTGTGGGGGGGAGGGGGGTGTAATTGCATGGATTACTGGGATAGGGATATTCTATTGAGCCTTTATCAACAAGGTTACGTGGTACTCAGTGTAACAAGAGAGACTTGGGCATGAATCCTTAACAATAATTGATTCTAAAATGAGAAGGATTTAAGGTTTCCTAGCCCTGCTTCATGGCATTTATTTACACATTTTTTCACCTTCTAATGCTCCCTCAATTAACATGGAGGTTGGATTAAGCCTCTATTGAATAAAATTGCTTTTGTCAGTTGTTAAAAGTACATAATCGTATGACCTCTGTGGTTGCTGATGCTGGCAGCAGGCTGATTTTACACACAAGTGCATGCATAGCTAACTGTACAAATGTGTAGTTTTAATGGAATATATATTTTCACAATAGAGGTATGAAGCATGTGTGGGGTACACATTATTCATACCCCTGGTCTTGCACCCACACAGCACTTATAAATCTGCTTCCCACTTTGGCCTAACTCTCCTTTTTCACAGCTACTCTATATCTTAAACAGCTATAGAGGGGTAACATGGCACTGCTTGTTTCTCTGCAGCTAACCCCCGTAGCTCTTAGACATTGGCTCATTTTACGCGTGGCGACGCCTCAGTGACTGCAACCATTTTTTCTTAGTCTTTCTGCCCTTTCACTACAGAGATATCTCAGCCTACGGCCACTGTCTGTCCATTTAGCTTTGATTTCCTCTTGCTCTTTATGTAAAGATAAATTTATTCAAGTGTTACACAGGACAATCAGAGCCATATGTGCTTGCAAGGATGTGGTCTAGAGACAGGGGTTATGTGGGATTTGGATTTGGAGTACCCAGTTGGGGTAAAGTCAGATACTGTAACACAAGGTTGTAAAGTAAATGGCTGTTATTACTGAGCCGTGACTGGAGAATATCATGGGAGATTGATTTCAGAGGTGTAAAATAGGGTGAAAAGATTGTCATTGGGACAGAGGGTGGGTCGTAAAATTACTTTTGTATAGATGTGTGTTTTGTACAGTTTTTGCCTGTGCATGTGACTGAACAAACATATGCTGTGGCTCCACTGTGCATTTTGCTCACTGCATACAGAGTTTTCCTCGTTTATTAATTTTTCTGTCTTTCCTTAGACCCCAGGTTCATTGGAGTGCATTTGATTCCAGAGAGTGACAACCCTGAGGATGATAAGATCTTCCTGTTTTTCAAAGAGAATGCAATGGATGGAGAGCACACCGGCAAGGCTACCATCGCCAGGATAGGACAACTGTGTAAGGTATCAACACACAGAAACCAAATTTTTCTTAACTGCCGTATGTAAAATGCAAATGTTTAGTCAGAAAGAGTTGTAAGTAGTTCTGCAAGTTCACACACATGTACTGTTACAGAATGACATGGGAGGCCACAGGAGTCTCGTAAACAAGTGGACCACATTCCTCAAGGCTCGGCTGATGTGTTCAGTCCCCGGAGTCAATGGCATTGACACACACTTTGATGAGCTACGTAAGTGTGTGGTCTTTTACTCGTGACTGTATGTGAAAATAAATTGACCATCCATAGACACAACAATCACAACCTCACCTTCACCTTGTTTTATATTTTCAGAGGATGTGTTTCTTATGAGCTCCAAGGACCCAAAGAACCCACTTATCTATGCTGTATTCACCACATCCAGGTACAATCCAGTCCAGATCTTTTCATGATGACCTCCAAATGTGCATGCACAGGGTTCAATTCTCAAATAGCTTGAAGAATATTGACTATGACAGATGTTGGTAGTATCAGATTTGTTTTGTTGATTTGTTGCTAGGAGATCAGAAGGAGCTAATATGCATTCAATGGGCAACTGTTCTGGACAAGTTATTTCCTCTGTATCTGAAAAACACCCCTGCTTTAGATTTCTTTTTCTTTTCACATCCTTTATTTTATCCCTTTATCTGTAATTTCCTAACCATTTCAAATGACATGGGAGGATGCGAGCAGCCGAGCGTGCCCTGTCATATTCCCAGACAGTGCTCCTCATCCAGTAATCCACTTACAGGTGTCTCATGTTTGCTGTCTTTTATACCATACCGCTAACCACATCTCACTTCTCATATTGGAGATTGCTTTTACCCAATCTCCCTGAATCCTTGCTACCTGTCCCGCTTTTCATTGAAATCTTGGCAGAGGCTTGTAGGGAAATCAGATTATGGAGCAGGAGGGAGTGAGAGAAACACGATATTCACTCAGCAGGAACCCATGTCTTCCCCCTGGCCGCCACCCCAGCTCTGAATAGAGTTTCCTGAGGCCGGGTGTGGCTCTATTCAAGCATGCAGGGAGGTGAAGGCATGGGGCAAGGGAGATAAGTGAGCTGAAATGGCACAGATGGTAGCACTTCATGATGATGATGAATTTGTATTTAAGATGCAAAGGGGTGGGGTGAGAACATTTTGTGTCCAGTAGTGTCTCTCAACAGTGTTGTGCTTTGAAAGGAGGACAAACACTTCACCATCAATCACTGCTAATGATAAGACTGAATGAATAGGACAGCAACACTAGCTAACGCATGCTGATAGACGCTGTGCCTCGCTAGGTCCGTATGGCTTTTCTCAGCTTTTTGGAATATATTCATACCAAGTGGCTAGTGCCTTGTGGTGGGCGTACACCTACATACACACATCAGCCTGTGTGCGTACACATACACATGCATGCTTTAAAATTCAATTATGGAGCATTGAGAAATTAGAGTGGTTTAATTGGTTTTCTAAGTGGGCGGTTTTCAGAGATGAATAGAGCAGAGATTTAGAGGGACCAGCTTTTAATATTACTGCTTAATGAGGCACAAAGAAGCTGCCACTGACAGATCAATGTTTGATTGTGCCGTTATTTATGTGTATGTGCGTGTTTTTGTGAGGCTGACTCATTTTGTGCAGCTTTCTCGAAGTCGCACACTAAGTGTATCTGTACAAACACATTTCTTTTTCCTTAAGCATCGATATCAGGGTGTCTGTTTTTTGGCCCTGGAGTTAATTGAATTTCTGGGTAATTAACATTTTGCTAATCCATTCATCTTCCATGCTTTAGTGAGTCCTGTCAGCTGTGTGTATGCCAACCACATCCCTAATTAGTCTAATACAACTTCCCATTGCAGTCAGCAAGACAAAAGATGTTCCAAATCTTGCTGAAGCATTTGGTTCCTGCAAATGCAAGAGATTTGCCATCCAAAATAAAACCTGCCATCTGTATAAACTGACACTAGGAAAATTAGTGATTGAACTTGCTAATTATTTTAACACCTAACCTAGAAGCTGATCATTACTAGGCATAAAATTAAAAAAAAAAACTAAATAAGATTCTTGATGTGAGGCCAAAGGTTAATAGACTGATGGTGCTAAAAGCTGAAAACAGTCTTCTTATGTTCTTACCATTACAATCTCAAGCTGAATATTTTAATAATTCTTGTAGAATATACTGTATATTTTGGAATATGCCTGTGGAACTCCCAAATTTTCCCCTTAAATGAGTCACAGCTCAAGTTGCTGTTTCCTGGACGACCTGGAACACAGCATAAACGGAAAGACAATCCACATCATTTCCTATTTTTAATGTGATTGATTGACCTTGCCTGGTTTGGTCCTTCTCTGGCAAGTGACAGAAAAACCCACCCATCTGGCTCAAGCAACTGCTCACAAAATATTGGAGGGGATTTCAAATATGCTCTGAAGCAGGTCTTCTGTTTTATTGGTGGTGTGCCCAAATTCCTGTCTGTTCTCAGGAGGCTGGAAGCAATCAGAGAGAAGTTCCAATCTGTCATTCCATACTTAGGTAATGACAACCTTGCAACCCTCTGTCTTTGTGCGATGAAGGGTCATTTTGTTGTCTTTCTTCAGCATTTCACAAGCTCCTAATCCCTGTCTTGTGTGACCAATTATTTATGAATCCTCTTTGTTTATCTCTGTCATCTCTCTTTATTTCACCCCTCTTGCTCCCTCCCTTTATCCTTAAAATCTTTTCATTTGACACCACTTGCTGCTTTTCTTTCTGTTCTATTCTTTTCCGCCCTTCCTCCACAGTAATATCTTTAAAGGCTCGGCAGTGTGCATGTACAATATGGCAGACATCAGGAGGGTTTTTCTGGGTCCCTATGCTCACCGTGACGGACCTAATTACCAGTGGGTGCCATTTCAAGGAAGGGTGCCCTATCCTCGCCCCGGCACAGTGAGTCAATTGGCAATTACAGTACATATGAATACAGTACAATGCTTTCAGTACACAGTACAGTACAAGTTAACACTGCCACACATTTATAAAAAGCTTCCTTATAGACATTAAATAAGTTTTTAAAAATAGAAAAGGATCATTTAACCTATTGTGTGATTGTCTAAAAATGACTTGCCTTCCATTTTACCTACTTCTCAGTGTCCGAGTAAGACATTTGGAGGCTTTGACTCCACTAAAGACCTTCCTGATGATGTCATCACCTTTGCCCGGGGTCACCCAGCCATGTACAACCCAGTTCACCCAATAGGAGGGCGTCCCATTATGGTGCGAACAGATGTAGATTACCAATTCTCCCAGCTGGTAGTGGACAGAGTTGAGGCAGAGGACGGACAATATGATGTCATGTTTATTGGCACAGGTACATTATCTACATGTTTATCTTACTTTTTGTCTAATTTCTTTTTTAAATATTTTTTTAAACAAATTTCTGACTTTTGTGACACTGACTTTCTGTTGTCTGGTAGACATGGGTACAGTGCTGAAAGTGGTGACAATCCCCAGAGAGAGCTGGCATGACCTGGAAGAAGTGGTGCTGGAAGAGATGACTGTCTTTAGGGTACGCATTGAAAAAACAGTGATTAAATTATGAAGCTGCAGTCCTATGAAAAAGAATAGTTTGTATTAAAATGAGATGTGCTCTGTAGAATTGCATGACAGCCATAGTTTTGGTGGTTAATATTCTGTATTTGTTTTGTGCAGGAGCCCACTCCCATTACTGCTATGGAGCTGTCTACAAAGCAGGTAAAGAGTTGTTTTCACACGTAATAATTTATGAAAGAGTTGTTGACAAGGGTGAAGAAAATGAGAACTTTTCTGGGCTTTTAATCACATATCAGAGTCCCAAAGCAAAGACATATAATGTGCCTTCTGAGAATCAAACCCACAACCACATTGTCTTACAAATATTTTACTGAAACCATTCAGGAACATTGAGTTTTTATGTCTTTGTGCTTTCCTTTGGCTCCCACAGCAACAGCTGTACCTTGGCTCAGCCTTGGGTGTATCACAGATGTCTTTACACCGTTGTGAGGTGTATGGGAAAGCTTGTGCTGAGTGCTGCCTGGCCAGAGACCCTTATTGCGCTTGGGACGGCACAGAGTGCTCAAGATACTTTCCTACTGCCAAGAGGTAGGAGTGCACAGCAAACAAATGCTCTTCTTTAACCTTTATTTATCCTCAGAGGGTTTGTTGAGGTTGTATGGTTCTTTTCAACAACATTGTGCCTTTGTATTTATGCCGTCACATGAAGTCACACCTGGGAGTTATCAGGACACCTGGCTTTAAAGCAGATTGTTATAAATGCTTTGCTCAAGGGCATCTGAATATACAACCTTGTTTCTCTGACCTCAGATCTCCAACAGCCTGTGAATCAAAACATGTAAACAGACGCAGGGCGGATGCCAAAAGATGGAAGTAATCTGAAGAAAGAATATTACAGACATAAAATACCTAATTAAACGTGCGTGCACACATAGGCACATACACAGAGCATGCATTCCAAGAAGTACTATTCAGAAACCTACTCCTGCCAAAAACAGTTGTTCTGAGTTGAAATCCTGTCATTCCACAGCCAACATGCACACACATACACATAGAGTTACATGTGAATTTACATGCACATATACACAAAATTATAACCAACAGAAGCTGTCTGACCGCTTCACCCCGCAGCAAGGAGGTATGAACATACACACCCTCAAATTATCCTCTGCTGCATCCAGTGGGATAAGGCTGACCACTGCAGCCCTCACATGCACACACACAGACAAAGCACTACACCCCCACATCCCATTCATCTAGAACTTCTCACACCAGCAGAAGTGGGCTAGTGGGTATACTCAAGCCTGGCAAGGTTACAGGGAAGGTGGCACACCCCGTGGTTAAGACCAGGACCGGCTCCTCTCAGCTTTCCTCTACACTCCGAATATTTTCTCTCCTGCATTCTCCTGGAATGAGAACCAGACTCTGCCCTGCACATGCTTAGACAGCCAAAAAGACAGGAATGTAAAGGCCAGGAAATGTACATAGGAGGGACATGTGTGAGGTCGAGACAGATAGACGCTGGTCAACATATGTAAGACACTCAGAAGTAACAGAAAAAAAGCGGCGCAAACAAATATCGAAGCTCCAAATTCTCAAACATGCATGTATGGAGGCTTGAGTCTATTTTCTTTACTGCTTCATTCCATCTGTTTCTTTTTACCTGCACTCGTTCTACTACCTACAGTACCTCCCCCCACCACCTCACCTTTGGCTTACCCCACCTTTCCCAGCTTTGATTTTTATAGCCCCTGTCAAAGACTTTAATGCCATGATGACAATTAGGAACAGGGGAGAGATAGCTGCAGATAGTCAGTAAAGCCAGCATGTAAAAAAAGCCTTTGCAGTAAAAAGAAAAAAATGACATAATGGACATTTCATATTAAAGGGGCAAAAAGTAGAGTTGCTTTTCTTTTAAGGCATTGCAAGACTAAAGCATTTCTGTATGTGTTTCATAATAACAGCTCATCAGAAAGCAATGGAGCCTGCTGTTTCATTGCAAGGAGGTTTATGTTTCTTTCATTCTGCCAGAGTTTCGTTTCTTTTTATCACCCTTGTGTTTTAACAGAGGCAAGTTTGAATCAATAAGCACTGTAGCTGTAAGTGAATTTGAAGGTTGTACAACATTGAGTAACATTGCCCCCTAGTGGTTAGAAGAAAGCAGCACAGGGTGCATGTTTCATAGTACAGTCTGGAACACACTGTACTGCTGCAGAACAGTGGTTCTCAACTAGTGGGTCTGGACCCAGAAGTGGGTTGTGGGTTCATTCTGACTGGTTGGAGAAGGAGATTAAATAATCTTTAAATAGGTGTATCTGATGTTGGACCTTTATTTCCACGCAGTTGCCACAATAACACAGACTGCTGACTAAAAGAAGACAGTTGTTGTTTGTATATTATTTTATTAATTTTTTTGTTCATTTCTGATTTTTTTTTTCATTTTGTGGATTATTTTCTTCACCCTCATTTTGCTCATTTTTGTAATTAGAATATTTTTGATATATTTTTGGTGTTTTTCATTCAAACTGTGTGCACATTTGATTTGAGCTGCATCCTGATTATATTTCCTGGCTTATAAAGTTACATTTTCCTGGTCTGAACTTAATAAAAGTGGTTCTCAACATGGTGACCGTGTGAAAATCTGAATCACAAGGCACCACCAGCTGAGAACCATTGTTATCAAAGGTGTTGCTTTCATTGCAAACAAGTGTGTCTTTCATTTCCATGATGTGTGAGCAGATTGTTGTTTTCTTGTGCTGTTGCATTTTATCCTCTCACTGTGATCTCTTCACAGACGAACCAGAAGACAGGACATCAGAAACGGAGATCCTTTGTCTCAGTGTTCAGACCTTCAGCATCAGGGTACTTTAAGAAGTCCACAAACTCACAAATACACTCGCTCCAATGCCACACAATTCTCATTCCTCTGTCTTTGGGTTTGAGTAGATGACACGGATGGTTTAGGAAGCAGCGTGGAGGACAGAAATGTGTTTGGCGTGGAGAACAGCAGCATGTTTCTGGAGTGCAGCCCTAAGTCTCAGAGAGCACTCATCTATTGGCAACTGCAGAAACCCAGTGATGATCGCAAACTTGAGGTGCGTACAGTATTTGTGTACATGTCATGTATATCCTCTATATTATTTTTGGAGAATGTAAAAATGTAAAATATTTAAATGAATTATAAAAATTATCTTAGCTTAAAACCCACATTAGAGCTGGTGTATCAGTTTAACACAAATTTAGCCAAAGCAGAAGTAAACTAATCTCTGCCATGGGCAACACCTTTCCTGTTTCTGTTACCATCTAATGACCTCAGAATGTGTTGAATTTTCACCTCCACCCTCAAAGGGTGAAAAGCCTTGGGGTCTGAATGTTTTCACTGACTTTTGACCTTATGATGTAAGCTATTATTTTTACCTAATTTTCTACTGTGGCTCTTTTTTAATCTGAGTGAGACTTCAAGGTGTGGTATTTCAGGCACTGGTGAGACACTGAAAGTTCAGGTTGAGTCAGGGTTATAATAACAAAAACTAAGAATTAAACTGTCATTCATGAATTAAAATAAAAATCAAAACAGTTTGCTCAATTAGTTATAAGTTTTGCTCAAAATACCATACCATTGAAACGTGAAGTAAAATGAAATTGAATTGCAGCTAAAATCAGATTTGTTTTTGTTTTCTTCCTTGACTGATACAAAACTGGCGGTTTCAATCAAGATCAATTCCTCACATGAAAATATATCTCGTTATACATGTGTAAAACCATTATAAACTTAAAGGAAACTTTAAAACACCATCCTGAACTTTATAAAAATAAAACAGCAATTAAAATTAAACAACCAAATCATAGAAAAACATGAGATATAAAAGTTTGCAATGAATAAAGAACTTTTGCCTCAACAAAAAAGTATAAATCATTTAAATGTGGACTTCAAAATATCAGTGGTGAAGTGGATATTCATTGAAATTATGATCTACCCCTTATACCTTTTTTGTAATATCTTGCTCTGTATTTTCAGATCAAACTTGACGACAGAGTGCTTCGTACTGAGCAGGGTTTGTTGATACGCAGTCTGACGCAGTCTGACGTAGGCATCTACCACTGTCAGGCTGTCGAGCATGGCTTTATCCAGCCCCTGCTGCGCCTCAACCTCCAGGTCATCCCCACACAGAAACTAGGTGACATCTTACCAGCACTTCCCGGGATAGGAGGTGGAGCAGGACCATCAGCCAAGCACAGGCTTTGGTATCGAGATTTTCTCTCTCTCTTGGACCACCCGGACCTCAACAGTGTAGAGGAGTTTTGTGATCGCGTGTGGAAGAAAGAGCGCAAACAGAAGAAAGCAAAGACACCAAGCAGCAATGTTCAGGGTAAACCCGACATCAGCAACAATCCCAACCCCTTATTAAGGCCTAAAGCTCTGGCTCCCACTGCCCAAAAACAGCAAGGTGCTCCTCCACAGAGTAGGCCATGGCTCCAAGCTGGAGCTCCAACTGTTGAAGGGCCGCCTCAGAGCCAGAATAACCAGAAAGGTCCACAAAAGTTGAGCATGTTAAATAACCAGGCACCTAAAAACAACCAAAAACAAAACGGTCAAAAGGGGCAGGGCAGCCTGGCTGGTTCTCAGGTTGTGGGAGGGTCTCGGGCAAGCAGCCAGCACACAGCCAAGTGGAGACGGATGCAGGAAAATAAGAAGGGACGCAACAGGAGGACCCATGAGCTTCAAAGACCTCCACGTAGTGTTTGAGAAGAAAAGCACAGAAATGCACACATTAAACCTGATCTGTACACACAAGCACAAAACCATGCATCCACATATCTACATAGACACATTCTATAATTGTGTATCCAATGTATGATTCAGTGACCTCTCAATTAGAGCAGCCAGAACATGAACCCATAAACACAGCAAACACAGTTTTAGGTAAAAGTGAACTGTACTCATGTAATGACAATAAAGCTCTCATTAAAAGATGCCTACACAGAGGAAACCTGTGAAGAGGAAAACTGGAATGCATAGTGTAAATGTGTGAGGATCTGGCTGCCTGGATACTGCCTTGCAGCCTCTTAAACCTCCTGTACATAAGCTACTAAAAAAAGACTGGGATAAAAAGTTTAGTGAGCTGTTCATACAGTCGACAGTGTAACAGATGGACTGAAAACACTGAGGGGACGGTTTTGGAGACATGAATATATACATGGACTTTTGTGGAAGCAGAAATTATACGTCCACTGTAATCTGCCATCTTTGACCTGAGCATGTGAACTGCAAAATAGCATACATGGAATGGATTAAAACTCTTATTTTAATGAGCTGTTTGAAGAGAAACAAGCCTTTTCATCTAGTCACTTGAGTGATGACAGAGCAACAGCAGGACCCTTAACAGAGGAGAAGAGAAGGGTTGTGATTCAAGTATACTCGCGCTGGTGGCCCTCATGAAACAAATACATTACATGCAAAACTGCAAAGTCATGGTGCAAAAAAAATGCTTCATCATAACCCTCTCTACCTGAAGCAGGGAAGCGTTGTGCATGTTGTTGTCAATCAATGTTTTAATAAGCTAGTTATTTTATTGAGTCTAGAGCCTTTTTTACACCCTACCTAAAAATGTTACATTTTTCTTTTATATTTCTGTTCCTTCTCAATCCAGTGCTTCTATTTTGGGGCAAAATACAAGCAACATCATAGTCTCATCGTGCATTATCCCTTCTGCTCCTGAGGATTCTGTGTAATTTATTATGTTGTTGTTTTTTTTTCTGGGATTTATAGAAAATGGGCACAAATTCCAGTTGTTGGCTAAATGCTAAAAACTCAGTCTGAAATAGACTGCCAGTCGTTTTGTGTACATATATACAACAAACTTATCTCTGTGTATATACAGTACATATACAGTAACAGGACACCACTTGATTATTTATTGCTCATTGTTTTGTGAAAGGGTTGCATTTATTTTTGATATTATGGTATTTTTGGCTCATCAGTATATTGGAGAAGCAATGGCAACAACAGCAACTAAGAAAACAAATTATGGACCAACCAGCTGAAATTGTGTCAAGGAATCTCTTTTTGCAGATGTTAGGAATGAAAATTATGCAGGGGTTTGTGACATTCACCTTATTTTTTAGATCCCACCAATGATAAGCACAATTTTGTCTGTTTTCCAGATTATTTTAGTATTTTTTAAATTCTTTCAAATCCACCTGCCATGTCTTTCATCCATCCAGTAACCATTATGTGTAAGATAATTCCCCAAACTGAAAAACATTAGCTGTGAATCTCTGTAATAGTGGAGAAAAATGTAAAATCTCGTCTGAGGAGAAGACACATTATACTGCATGTGAATGCTACCTACAGTAAGTGCATCTTTTTTATTGTCTCTTTAAGTGTTTTGTGTGAAAGGTAAAATTCCCTTAAAGCAAGGTGTGGATTACTTTTGTCCTTTTGCCAAAACAGTGATATTAACAATTCATGATACTCTTGCCAAAGCTGAGATTCATGCTCCTTAATCTTGAATCAGCAATGATACCCAGTTTCCCCCCCTGCCCCCCAAAACAGTACATGACAAGAGAAATGTGTCAGTGCAATACATTAGAGCAGAGAGTACCAAAACTCAGCGTTTGGTGTGTCCCTATTTTCAGTGGCTCACTCAGTTAGAAAACTGAGAGAGCTGAAAGTTACTGCTGCTGTAACACGGTTTTTCTGGCATGCATTCAGTTGTCTAAATAAACATCTCCGTTACAAAAACAGTCGCGTGGTTGTTCTCATTTCATTCAGAACCTCATGCACAAGGCATACTAAGCTACTTCCTGAGGCTTGAGCTGGCAGTGTTATGTTTGCTGTTCCCAAGAAAGAGCACAGACAGTTCACCATCATACTGTCTTGTTTGAAATTGAAATGAGTAAAATCAGTGTAATATATATTTTTTTATCTTTAGGCTTTTTTTACAGTGTAGTAATGCATACAAAATGTCACGCTCTAACCAAAAATAAGAGTTAAAATCCATAACATTGCTAACATTGTAAAATCCATTTTACATTGCTTTCATGTCACTGAATAAACCAACTCACATTGTGATCACCTTGCAATATTCACAAAAAACAAAATGAGTCTAAAGTTGTATTTTTTCTTTCTCTGTTTTGTTCTTCATTTATTTTTGTGTCAATTTCATTGTGTTTTCCTCTTGCCATGTCTTTCCTTTATAAATTAATACCACAAACTGGAAAAAATAAGCATTTGACATTCATCCTGGTAAGTATGAATATCAACAAATATGCAGTGTTACCCTGATCCTACCCCTTACTTGGATACAAAAACTATGCACTAACAAAAAACAGAACTTGATTAAAATATGTCTCAGGCTTGCAGCTTCTGTTTTTCTCCCCTTCTGTTCTACTTTGGTGTTTTGTTAGGTGATATTCAACATTTAGTGACAATGAGAGGAAGCTCATCTACAACCACTAGAGGTCACTGTTGTGCAATTCCCTGCTTGTCATAGCCTGCTCAGAACCTCGTAGTGAGATGCCTAGCATGTGGTAATATTTTTATAGAAATGTGTTTTTTTTTTTTCTTTTTACAGACATAACCAATTAGGTGTGAAAGCTCCTTTCCTTCAGACGGTGCTGCTGCTGCGTTTGTGTGGACATGAACATCAGCTGAAGAGATTAAAGTGTTAAAGTGTTCTCTGCTTTCAAGTTTCACACATGTAATGGATTTGCTTTTGCTGTTACCATGGCTACTGTCCTTGAATGTCCTGTGTGTCTGTGTGAGGAGGTGTGTGTCTCTCTGCTTCTTGTAAAACACACATTTTCAGCTGTAGACCAGGGATGTTTTGACCATTATGTTGGAGGGTTTATTACTGTGTCCTTTGCTGTAGGGCAGCTTCTCCAGTGTCTGAAGTGCTTTCCTCTTTATGTTCCTTCTCACGTCATCTTCGCAGAGCTGCGCCTTCCTTTGTTTTATATGGTTTATATAAATGTCATTTTATACTATATTGTTTTTGTCTGTTGGGAGGCTTAACTTCATTGGCTGCTACAGGATATGTAGAGCATTAACTGTCATAAAGACAAATTAAATTGAACTCTTCTAATCCAATTTGAAATGCTATTGGTTATTGTGCCAGTTTTCTTTCAGTTTGCCTTTAAATTAAGCCATAATATGTAGTATGTACTCTGCGTATATTGAAGGAATAAGACAACAATAACAAAGATTTAGAGAGGGATGTTTAGCATATGTGTGTGCATGTGAAATGTAGTGTATGTGTATCTGAAGCTTCTCACAATTCTGGAAAGTGGGCTCTGATTACAAGCTCTGACTCATTCATTCTTACCCAGCAGATTGTGGGAACTCAAGTCTGTGGGCAAGGAGCGAGCAGGAGATTTAGGTCAATGGCAAGACACCACCAGTGAGCTGCTGAGTGATTGTATATACAGCAATATAAAACAAGCATATACCATATTCAGTGTAGTCATGTTTAAATATGTTCCTCCTCCTCTCTTTCTTTGTCTAACTTCCATCCATCCATCCATCCATCCATCTATCCATTTTCTAACTCCTTAATCCTCTAACTTGTTTTTTTTTTTTTTGTTCTTTTAATTTCTCTCTTTGATAATTTCTCTCTTGTCATGTCACTTTCTTATCACTGTCAATCTCTCCTCACTTCCATACTTCTTTTGAATGCTCTCAGCTGCTCAGTTCTTTCCCTCTGGCTGGATGTGAAAAGATCTTTAAAGCATTGAACCCTGTTATAGCCACTTTATCCCCCTGCAGTTAAACAGAGTAAGCTGCTGTGACAATCAGTCACACATATCAGGTTCATGTACCCTCACTTGACCAAACTGTGAATATGAAAACATCTACAGCTGTTGACACTGACTGTGTTGCACTGTTCTGAAGAATCTGTCACACACAGATCTTCAAGTGATTCTATCTTTAAGTGATTCCTGCTGGTGAGTGGCAGAACCCATGGCAACGGTAGGCATCTACTGTACAAAAAAAGCAGCTCTCCTTGATGATAGAGAGACAGATGGCCAGTCATCAAGGCTGAACACTACTGAATCTCATGTGCTCCATGGGTTCAGCTATCCTTTCTCAGCCTTTAACTAATTGCAAGTTAAGTATCGTAATCTGCACTGGAGACAACAGATATCCATAGTTTCTTTCAAAATTTTTAGCTACTGCAAGGGAAGTAACACTGCAGTAAAATTATGATTTTTAATTCAACCTAACATTGATGGAGTTACTTTATAGTATACATTTTTTTAAATTAGATTACATTGTTTCTGTTGTATCCAAAGTTTTCACTACATTAACATTTTATACCACACTCTACAGGCAGATGTAATGTTAACACAACTGCAGCAGGACTGCAGAATTACCTTCCCATGACATTTCAGCACAGTCTCACTTGTGGTAAAATAATTGCTACATGATTTGTTTACCTTTTGCTTTCAAACACTAATCATATACTATAACCAAATGCTTTGTCAATCTGCTCACACATTCCTGAAGGAATGACTGCACATACAGTAGCATCTGGGAGAGCTATAACCTGTCTGTTGTGAAGAAACTATGATTTATAGCTCTGATCCCACCCCCTCAACACTAGGTGACAAAATTAGGAGTCATAAACATAGACACCTTACACAGCAGAACATGTGAAGGGGAAGACATAAATGAATTCTCACACACAAGAGCATAAATGCACAAGTGTGAAGGCATACGCACAGAGAGACAGCAATTTGACCTCATACACTCCTCATTTACTGATTGCTTGGGATTGATGAGGTGATCAATGACCTATTCTCGTCTGTCTTTTGAGAGAATACTGATTGACACTGGACTGCAAGGCTTCATTCAAGGACCTGATAAATTAAGAACTGCAAGCATCACCTTAGCAACATTACAATGAGGCAAGGAAAACAATATTTTACAAAACCTGAAGTAGTATTTGGAAAACTCCCCAGGGTCAACAGAGGCATTTGGAGATGTGGAAATATGGACATGTGTTTGTACATTCAAGCATACATTTGGATTTCAGTGTGACTCATCTGTGTTGAGTCTCAATAAACACAAGGGACTTACCCCCTTGTGAAGAGTGGTGACATCACCAGATATGACGCACTACCTTGACAACAGGTGTGCATTGTTAATGATTCATGAGCTGTGGAGGTGAGGCTGACTTAAATGGCACTTCAATGGTATATTGCTTCAACGGTATATTTCATCCTTCTTTTCTTTATAAAGTGTGCTTTTTATTCTCCTCCCAGTCTCACTCTTTCACTACTGATGAATCAGCCCATATAGATCCTGCACATCAGTTTAGATGCCAGCTGCTCTCAATTCAGTGAGAGAAATGAAGGTGGAATGTGGAGTGAGAGTGGGAGTGGGAGATGAGGACAGGAGCAGGAAGGGGGCCAATACAGAATACAATGGTCAGTTTTGTTTATATGGGGTTTTACCTCAAATATGACACTTGGCATTGTTTAATTGCACTTCAGGGACTGCCATGCATGTCTCTTTGCGATGATTACAAATAAGACATCCATCCATCCATTTTCTACCCTTTAATCCTCGTGAGGGTCGGGGGGGGGGCTGGAGCCCATCCCAGCTGACTTGAGGGAAGGCAGGGTACACCCTGCCTTCGTTCAGAATTCACATATGAATTCCATTTGCCTTAAAGTACATACAGATATTCAGTTCCCAAGAAATTTCCTCCGGTTATATTTCTGGCAGCAGTTTTAGTGTAACACAGTGCAGAAATCCTGTTAATTAACACAAGCAGCCTCTATATTGCGCATACAGAAATGACTGCTTTACTCAGAGGAATTCAAACTTCCACGGAACAAGACATCAGAGTGCTGTCACACTGTCTGAGTGATCTCTGAGAAGAGCAGAAAAACTGGAATGAGCTCAGGAATGATAATGGGAAAAGCAGGGATGTTACGGTGTCTTCCAAGTGTAATTCAAAGATGTATCTGTTCACCAGTTGATGTCCTCTGGTGTCACTTTACTGTTTGTCCTGCACTAACAAGGAGGTCATGCTGTTGCTGCATCAGTCAGCCACTGGACTAGTGGCTTTGCAGACTGCCTTTCAGACTGGTTAATCCTATTAACGATTCTATTACCAGTTTAAGTGTCCTTCCCACACCCTTCGCCAAACACCATAACACTCATGCTGACAGACACTAATTTCAGACTTGATTTTTGGCTTAAACACATTATCTTTGCCCCTAAAAGCTTAACTGGTCTTGCCTGGCACAAAAAACATGGTCATCATCCCCTACTGACTCCACCTTTTAAATTCACATTAGTCATGACATCGACAAGCAGATGGGGACAGGTGACAGGGAACCGGAAGACTATTTATATGCCAGATACGCACAATATAAGATTTTCATTCTCAGTCAAGACTACTAATATTCTACACAATGACTGCAATGTAATGGCACCTATTCACTTAGAAACTGTTCACCCAAGCTTTTCGTCAATTTGATGCACACATGTTTGAGAGCGGAAGCTTTTGTGTTTGCGCTGCTATGTGAAACAAAAGGACTTATATAACTCCAATATGATGTTGAGTGTCTGAATCAGGCAGCTTTGCACGTCTTCAGGGCGTGAGCAACACTACTCACAACTGGAAAAAAACTGCTCTGCATGCAGTGAAATACACCTGTTTCTCAAATTCTGTAGAGCATTTAGAGAGTTTCTGAATTGTTATGTAACCTATTACTTATTTTTGCTGGACTAAAGAGATGGTGATTCAGTACATCTTTGGAGGACATCTTTGTGAATGCTGTGAGAGAAATTAACAAATTTTGAGGGTAAAATGGAGTTTCGCAAGAAATGAATACTTGATACAGGAGCCTTTTTTCTGCTCATTTGTTTTGCTGCATTAGTTGATTGTCAGTGAGTAAACGTAACCCTCAGCTATGGCTGTGCTGTGAGAATTATAGCAGGGCGTCATGCAGTGAGTGTGTGCAAGAAAAGGGCTTACTGTGTGATTGGCCTATCTCGCAGAAGAAAAGAGGATTAGAGGGACCTCTTCTGTCTATGCTGTCTCTGTCACTGCCTGAATTCATACATACAATATATTTGTGAATCTGTATGTGTGTATGTGTGTGTGTGTACACTGCCAACAGGTGCACCCAAGTATGTCTACCCAAGTGCCTCTGCGCATGCATGGGGATATCAGATAGTAAGACACAGCAAGGGACAGAGGGGAGCCGCTGTGACTTTAAAAGTATTTTTAGTTCACGGAGTCTCACTGGTCAGGACAAATTGGCGTTGAAGAAGGAATCAGGCGTGTGCCAGGTTGCTAACAAGGATGAGAAAGGCTCAGTCCTAATATACCAGAAATTAAATGCCACTTGCAAGTGCACTGTCTCTCGGGGGTTGACTCACCTCATCACATACTGGCTTCGAGGATGCTAGATGTTCTCTGCTGCACACATACAGTCTACTAACACTAAAGGTATGTATAGTGACTATTTGCTTGTTTCACGAAAAGGTCAACACTTATTTCTAGAGTGAAGGTGGGGTTTATGGAGTCAAGGCTCTTCAGGGAAATTTGATGAAAAGGCAACTTCATCAACTTTTGTGATGCATGGCTAGTTACTATCTACTACATGTACTGCATTAAATCTGGAGGAGTGTACAAAACATTTGATGAAGTATAAAGCTGTTGCTGTGGTTGGAAAGTTGTTGGTGTTTTAAACTTGAGATTTGTGGTTCAAATGCCATCAATTTCTAGAACAAAAGCAGTTGCCTTTGTTAGTGTCATTGCCTCATTCCCCTACTGAGTATTCAAATTTAATGAACACAGTGCAGTGTGTGTTATCTGGTTACCAGACTCAGGTTACAATGCCCTGGCTGCACAGCACAAACACATAATATTCATGAAATAAGCTTTATATATTTGAAAAGTATTATTTTCTGCAGATGTAAGACTGTTTGCTTATGAACAGTAATATAATGAGCCCCAGTTCATGCAGCAGAGCCTACTTCGTGACACTGTATACAGGTGTGTGTCTGTACCAATGGTGGGGTTGACTTATGCCTCAGAGATCACTTGTCCTCAGGCTTGTGTTTATTGTCGTGTAGTTACACCTGTGTCTGTTTGTATGAAGGTCTGTCTGTCTGGTTGCTTTGCTTGACTGAATGTTCAGTGTGTTTCATGTGAATATACGAGGAGATACAGAGAGAGAGAGAGAGAGAGAGAGAGAGAGAGAGAGCGCGAGAGAGGACTGCTTCTGCTTCACAGCATACAGACAATCATGGCATGCTTCAGTGACCAGTGGGGGGAAGTGGGAAGAGGAGGAGGAGCAGACTAAACACTACCATCGTTTATCACTAAAGACAGAAACCTAACTCACCTCTGCCTACACATACACACACTGAGATGAGGAGGAGGAGAAGTGAAAAAACAGAGGAAACAAGACTAAGAGGAGAAAACCATAAAAGACAAGGCATATTTTTTTATACAAAAATCATGGCTGTAGATAGACATAACAGAGGGATGAAGAATGTCTCCCATACAGATATTGAAGATCTTTGGAAGAAAAAAAGGTGGCACCAAGACAAGACCAATGGCTGGAAACCTACGTTAAAACAAACAGCCTATATTATAAGGCTGCTATTCAATGCATTCATGTGTTAAAACAGTGTTATAACATCCATCTACTCTGCATTGTCTTATGAAATACCCTCAAAATTGCTCACACAAGCCAACAGCAAAGATATGTAGAGGACAAACTGCCATAAACAGTAACATTATAAAATTAATTAAAATTTGGTTTAAATGATCATTTGCGGCATCAAATAGACATTCATCTTCTCATTCAAAACTTCTATCCAAAGAAAAAGTAAAAGGAAAGGCAGCTATTTCCTCCTTCATCGAGTCATCCAGTTACCTCCTTCATTCCAGCTCAGGTAGTATGGGGTCTGAGCTTTTCATAGTGAGGACACATCTGCCCCAGAGCTCCACAGACACAGCAAATGAGCACTCGCTGTCATAATGCAACACATCTGCTTGATGTACAGCAGAACTGACATATTTTAATATCCTGCTCTCTGAATCTGGTTGTGCATATTCTCTGTACAGTGGAGTATTTGCACACTGTAGGTTTGCTGTAGATTTGGTCTCAGCATGTACGCAGAAATTAATGCAGTTCAGCTACACTTTTGGTCTCTGGTTGATATTCATGGCTGTGATGTTGCTTTGGTCATTTTATTGCATTATCCAGCTTTTATATTACATCCATTTACATGCAAGTTTACATTTGCATACATGTCCATAAGAGATGTGTGTAAAATGACACATCCTCTGACTTCCATTTGAAGCAATACAAATCATGAGGTATTATTCATGTTGTGAGTCATCTTCACATGCAGCCTGCGTTATTAAATATTTCATGGTAACATTTTCTTAAACTAAACAGAGTTTGACAAGAAAACATTTCAGTTTTAAACACATCTCTCTATTTTTGCACGTTCCTCTATTGCCTTCATGGTCAGTTATGACTCTGACAGACCTAAACAAAGAATAACGGATTACCTATGAAGCATCTAATGCATATGCATAGGTGTTGGGACACCTACTGTACATACATACTTGCTTTTCACTTGAAGCCCATTTAGTCTTACCTCTATCTGATCTGTTAATCATAGGATAAAATAAATGAAAGTCACACTCTTTGCTGCACTTATCCCCAACTGATTATACTACCACAGCGGTCAAATTTAGTTGCTCCAGTCCCCTTTAAAACCACAATTTCCTTTCTTGATGTCTTCTGATCACCTGTCAGAGGCGGAGCATGCGCGGTGGGCAGCAGTGTGGGAGAATCTGCGTGAAGTTAAACATTGTTACACGAATAAGAGCAGAAGCAATGAGAGTTTGGCTTCAGTATAAACCTCGCTGGTGTTGGGATGCCGAGGGAAAAACAGAGACAACGTTTGGCTGAGAGAATATATATTTACTTACCAAAGTATATTTGGTATAATAATAATAATAATAGCATGAAGTGTAATCCTCTATTTAATTCTAAATTTTTTATGTATTGTAATATTTTATTTATTTATTTAGCAGATTGTTATAATACAGGTTGCGATTTCATAAGGATAAAAACAATTTTACATACTTTTACTTTGTAAACCGGAAACTACT
>JAQQAE010003558.1:0-20021 GCA_029823295.1 Pseudamia nigra | reverse complement strand
CTACGGACACACTACCAAGTCATAAGCCAAGGTAAGAATACATTCTAAATCATTTTTAGAACTAATTCCATTCATTCAGTTTCAGATAATTAACATAACTCCCTTTTCAAATAATAATGAATAAATGTGCAGGTAGGGGTGAGTAATACATACTTTATATGGGAGTTTGTCATGCGTCCAGAACGGATTAATTGGTTGTACATGTATTTTAATGGAAAAAGTCGCATCAGAAAACAACTGATTCGGATACAGGCCATGATGCCGGAACGGATTATCGTCGGTATCCGAGGCACCACTGTACAGCGTTTCAGCTCATGTCAGTGTCTATGTGATGGTGACAGTGTCTATGAGTTTGGTAGATCACCTATGATCACAGGGAGAGAAAACAACACCATTGAATAGCATAATTTGGAGTGTTTTTTCAAAGTCTCTTCTCCTTACAAGCAGTAGCACTGCCAGTCCTTAAAGCAATAGCACCATCTATCCCAACAGCTGATACGATGGAGGTAGTAAGAGTAACCATGCCAAGTTTCACTAAATCAATTCAGTCACTGGAGCTATCTCACTGGCACCAAACAATACTGGCCTTTTTCATAGGATTATTATGTATGTTTTTTTTTTCATAACAAAACTGTCATAACAAGGTATTTAGAGATTAAAACATCATCTTTGTTAAGTAAAGCACTTATCTCTATGTTAAAGGATTTAGAAGTGGGATGTGTTTGGAAGTGTTTTTAGGCTTTTAAGATGCATCTTTCAAACGTGTATTTCCAGCTCATGGAAAAGGGATTGTATTTTTCCTCTGTAGGTTAAAACTGTTGTTTTTAAACCATCTCTGATAAAAGTCAGGCCTCATCAGAAAGCGGTCACGTGGACTGTACTGTATCTGGACAATGTGGCCATATGGTTTATTTAGAGTATGTTTGTATTGCTTGACATCTTATAGAATCAGTGAGGTGGTTTTTTAATCTCAGTTCCACAGCTTTGTGTTCTTCACTCTACTCTGTACAACAATAAACACCAAAAATAATTAAGATTATAAATACTGATGCAAAATATGTGTGCCCTTTAGATGTTTTTTCTTCTTATCTGTGGAACAGCTGGGTTTAACATCCTGATGGCAGACCACGTCTGAATTTGTCTGCGTTTATAGTTCTGGAAAAATCCTCCTGAATCCTCCTCTTGTCTTTGTGTCATGAAAGATGAATTGCTAGTATTTAGTGGTGAATTGTACGTGTCAAGAATAACTGTCAAATTACACACTGTCTGCTCACGGCTTTAATTAACAAACATTGTTGGCACCATATGGAGTTGCTGCTGCTTTTGCAGGCAGGGAGAAGTGAGAGACACTGCATAAACTAGCATAGGATATGTGAAAACTACACAAAAAATGTGCACATTTTGTCCTCTGTGAAAGCAAAAATAATAGAAACTGTGGTGCAAGGACAAAGAAAAATGCATAGTCGGTAAGGGGTCAGATTAGGTTCTAACTGAAGAGCAGATCCCTCCAACTGTAGAGATAGCAAATCTTATAGCCAAGCATTCATTACATTTGCTTGGTAATTCAAAGTAGTGGACATGTGCAATCTTTGTGCAATCTTGGTGTTTAACAGATGAAAGGATTGTGAAACCTTTGGCAATACTGCATAGACATGCACACCGAATGCCTTTTTTGATTTTCATTTTCACAGCCACGTCTCCCAAAGCAGCTCCCTGGAGGAGGTTCGTTTGGATGGGGACAAGTTTGTGCCACCTGCACCCCATAAGGTGGAGATGAGACGAGATCCGGTGCTTGGCTTTGGCTTTGTGGCAGGCAGTGAGAAACCTGTGGTGGTCCGCTCAGTCACACCAGGTAATGTGACTCAGCTGTATTGTAAGCTTTAATTCAAGACTTTCTCATCAGGAACAAGAGAGCAGAGAGGACCCATTTTGGCTGTAGTTTACGTTGATGATTCATTGATTTTAACTGCAGTCAGGGATTAAGCATTCATTACAGCCATGAGCCACAACAGGAAAACAAGAAAATAAAGAAAAATGGCTTGATTGTGTGCAGTGTGAAGCACTAAACTGCTGTTTGGTATGATGACAGGAGGTCCATCAGAAGGCAAGCTGATCCCTGGGGACGAGATCATCATGATTAATGATGAGCCAGTCAGTTCAGCACCCAGGGAGAGGGTTATTGACCTTGTCAGGTATGACAACACTTCATGTGAGATGCCATTTGTCAGAAAAGTAGTTGATAATTTGTAGCTTTGTGTTTTAATTTTCCCCTCTGTATCTTTAATCTAACTACAGTAATTAGATAATTCCTGTTTCCTTGCTTATTCAACTGATATTTTGCAAACAACCACTGGTTTCTACAAGCAACCCTCTAGAATAAAAAAAAACACTGTAATCTGTTTTCTTATATGTGCTGCAAAAGTAAATATACATATTGCGTAGATATGGTTCATTATTCCAACCACCTGCTGCATTCGTTGTGACTTGACTGTGTGCAGGCATTGATGTCTTTTCATGCGTCTCATTAGATTAATGTCAGACACAGCTGGGTCACTGACTATGAGTGTGTGATCCTCATGTGACCTGTGCTACAGTCTGTAAATACTAGATGAGCACAGGGAAAAGGACCCATGTGTCTGCTTTTCTCAGCTTCTGTTTCATTGAATGGATGCTGCTGCTGCAGTAAAGCTGCTGTGTCTCCACTCATTGCTGTACACAATGAAATCAAACAATAATTAAAACATGGAATATTCTCCTTTCTTAATCCCTGTATGTTCTATTGTATTATAATGTAAAATGCAAATATATTATTCCACTTATGAAATATTCTAAAGTAGTAAACATATTTTGTGTCCTACAGGAGCTGCAAGGAGTCCATATTGTTGACTGTAGTTCAGCCGTATCCAGTAAGTTTCTTCATCCTTTTAAAGTGAAAGCAAGAATATTCCAAAATACTGTGTGTTTGGAACTTACAGTACTTGTTAACTTTATGGCAGTGAGTCATTAATCATCCCATATGTTGATGCTATCACTGTTTCAGTGATGCTGTAACTGAATTTAAGAACCTGGTGAACACAAAGACAGCCCAACTGTGGGATCTTTCCAAGTCCTCTCATGTTGTAGCCGTAGACCATCACCAGACCTCAGATGAACCTGCCACATCAACATTTACTAGAGCACCAGATGGTGGTGAGCACAGTGCCAAGAGCATATATTTGGCCTTTGTTTACAGTTCACATAAAGTCAGTGCAAATGGAATTTATGCTTGAATTCCTTCCAAAAATAGGCCAAGCCATCACGGCATGCTCACAGAAAACAACAAACAAGCAGTTTCTTGTGTTGCAGGAGGGCTCAGATGAAATGCCATGATAATTGTACCTGTATGCACTCAGACTGCAATGTCATTTACTCACACATAGCCTTTAAATGTTTGGTTCAAATGATTCTTTTATTCAGGTTCATTGTATAAGAGGCTCAGTGTAATGATGGGAAAGTCTTTAAAAAGCATCTTCACAAGTAGCTGCACTTGAATATGTGCATAGTTTGCAGAAAAACATGGTTCTAGTTTTCTCTAATAGTTTGAAGAGCTCTCATAATCTCACCTGTAATTACCTCCATTTACCAGATATTTCAGTGCAGTGTCAATGACACACCAGCACTGAGGGTGTCCTTCTTTTAATGTCCTGAATCAGAGCTACCTTAATTGCATCAGCACCGACTAGAGAAATGGAAGGTTGTCATGTTTCAAGAAGGGAACATGCCCTTGAGTTGTGTGGATCTAATCTCTTAAAAAAAACAATCATCCTTTGACCAATCTTTTTTTTTTTTCCTTTCCCTTCCAAAAGTCACCCAAATCGGCATTCATCAGTGCAGCCAAAAAGGCCAAGTTAAAGTCTAATCCTGTTAAAGTCCGCTTCGCTGAGGAGGTCATCATCAACGGACAAGTCCCAGTAAGTCACATTGGACACTGATTCACTTTCTGTGCATCATATTCTGAGATGCTGGCAGCAAATCTGATAGACCTGAGCTTGTAAGACTAGAATAGAAAAATAAGAATATCAGGACTGTATTAGCTTATTTCTTTTAACCACACTCACCTATGACTGCAATTACAAAGATGTAAATGCTTATTTAATCTCTTGAACAGACTTAAACAGTAAACAGTCTCAAATAAACCTGCTAAATATGAAGGTGCCATCTGGTCTAAAGCACTATGTAAGAACTCTTGGAATTGTTCTTGTTTGATCCTCAGGAAACAGTGAAGGACAACTCTCTTCTTTTTATGCCAAATGTTCTGAAGGTGTACCTAGAGAATGGGCAGACTAAATCATTTAAATTTGACAGCAACACATCCATTAAGGTATGTGCAGAGGAGAATTTTCACTCACTATGAAATATTCAGTGATGCTCAGTTTAAGTGTTAATCGTTGACATTTTTCACAGTTGCAAGGCCCATCTTAAGATGAATATTCCTTTCTCTTCTTTAAAACCTAATTAGCCTTGAGGCAGGAAGAGCATGATCATTTAATATAGAGTTATGTCTTATTATTTACATATTTCAGTTGAAACTTTAAACAAACTAGTGACCATGTCCTCGTGTGTGATTGACCATTAAAAAGATTGATGTATGTAACTTGGAGCTGAGGCTGCAACAACTTCATGTTTCTGCCAGTTGCATTAACTTTGACTACGTCCATTTGAAAGGATGTCATCTCAACCCTGCAAGAAAAGCTGTCGATTAGGAGCATTGAGCACTTCTCTCTAATGCTGGAGCAAAGAGCTGAGGGATCTGCCAGCAAACTCATGCTCCTGCATGAGCAGGAGATGTTAACTCAGGTGAGAGAGCGCTCTATAAAAAGATAGACGTTATATAGATTTATTGGCAAAACAGAGTGAAGATATCACAGCTTTTGATAAACATATGGGTGAAAATATGTCTATCGTTAATTAATCACACCCAGAGCTACGATTTAATGAAATATGCACCAAACATTACAGTATATACTATTTGAAAAAGAAATGTATAGGAATATGAAACTTTGTGTGATTATAGATTTTTCAGATGGAACTGCTTGATGAATTGGGCCTTCTTTATCTTTGACATGTGCTTTAGGTGACACAAAGGCCAGGGTCACACAAAATGAAGTGCTTTTTCCGAATCACCTTTGTCCCAAAGGATCCACTGGACTTGCTAAGAAGAGATGCTGTAGCATTCGAGTACCTCTATGTCCAGGTAAATATTAGCAGATACAGTTATAGTATACTTACGCAACTCCAAGTTTCATGGTCAGAGCACATTTTAAATTTGGTCTGTATTCAAAAATACTCATCTATAACGTGCAATTAAATGGCTTCTGGACTACGTTGTTTTGCATGTTGTGATAAGAACAGTAATGAAAGTGTAACCTCTCCCTCTCTGGCTACTCAGAGCTGTAATGACGTGGTATTGGAGAGATTCGGGTCAGAGCTGAAATATGACACGGCCCTCCGTCTGGCTGCCCTGCAAATGTATATTCTAACCATCAACACCAAGCAGTCACAGAAAGTTTCCCTCAAGTATATTGAGTAAGTATACTGGATTTCTCACTGCACAAAGACTGGAATCAACCACTCTCCTACTAGAATAGACATTTTGTTGGTTTTGCTTCAGAGGAGAATGGTGTCAAACAATAATATTAGAATCCTCTCGTAAGATGTGTCCTTGCTGCTCAGTTAATGATTTCTTGGTTGAACTTTTTCAGTAAGTCAATGTACCACTCATGGGTAAAGTAAATCAATTCCAGTTCAAGAATTATGAGGTAACTGTTTTTATAGTGATTGAGTGACCTTCTCTAATCTCTATGAATTATGTGTCTGTAGGAAAGAGTGGGGTCTGGCGTTGTTCCTCCCTCCTGCAGTACTCTCAAGCATGAAAGAGAAAAACATCAAAAAAGCCCTCACTCACATCCTCAAAACCAATCAGAATCTGGTGCCTCCTGGTAAAAAGGTAGTATTTGCCACCACCTCCTTTTACTCTCGTTTTTTCTCTGAAGTGCTGCTCTCTTTGCTGCTCTCTTTGCCTCACTGCACCTCTGAAATGACTCCTGACTACCATCTAGTGGAATATTTCAAAAATTGATGCTGTGTGGTTTCTTTTTCAGACAAATGTATGATGTTGCTTTTTCTGCACTGTAATTATAAGACATGCATTTTTTGTCTTTTTACTCTAGCTGACTGCCTTGCAGGCAAAGGTTCATTATCTGAAGTATCTCAGTGATCTGAGATTATATGGAGGACGAGTATTTAAATCCACACTAATTGTGAGTGAAACTATATTGCAGTCCCAATTTATGCAAAGATGTCACTATGAAAAAAATTACAATTTCTTTTTATTTTTACATTACAGCAAGCCGAGAAGCACACAGAAGTCACATTGCTGGTGGGACCCAAATATGGCATCAGTCATGTGATTAACACCAAAACAAACCTGGTGGCACTGTTGGCTGATTTCAGTCATGTCAACCGTATTGAGATGTACGCAGAGGATGAGAATAGGGTTAGAGTGGAGCTCCATGTTCTGGATGTAAAGGTTACCCATGCTTCTGCCCTTTTCAGATGAATGCATGATGTGTGAATCTTTTAATGGCTGTAATCAAACAACAAAAAGACTGTCGAGCTAGTCATTATAACCTCATTCTGCAGCCCTGCTTTCCCATTTATTTGGTGTTCATTGTCATGTGCTTATCTGCCTGTTTCACAGCCCATCACTCTCTTAATGGAGTCTGTTGATGCAATGAATCTGGCCTGTTTGACTGCTGGCTACTACAGACTGCTGGTGGACTCTCGGCGCTCTATCTTCAATGTGGCCAAAAACACAGACACGGAAACAAGTATGATTGAACCAATGATGATTCAGTTCATGTTGTTTAAATATAGAATATATTCACTTCTTGGTTCTCCTTTGCAGGCCATGTAGCAAGAGTAAAGCAGAACTACCAGGCCATTGAGTGTACTTACAGCACACCTCACAAAGGATATGATGACAGAAACAATCAAAGATGCAGCCAAGAATATTCTGATCAGGAGTGTGAATACCTCGACCACAGTAGGTGTGAAGACCAACAAGTGTACATTACTGAGATCCACCAGCCTCAACACACGGTGCACATGGCAGAGAGAGCAGAATGTTGCAGAATCCCTTGTTCCCAAACATACCTCAATGTCCCAAGGCCCAAACCCCAGGAGTCCTCCAGGAGTGCAAAAGTCTCCTTCATATTTGGAGACCCCCCCTTAGACAGTGTAAACCCCCAAAATCTAGGCTACCAGAGACTGATGGAGGAGAGCCCAGAGATTCTAGACAATCACAGCCCAATGTACAGGCGTCTTGAGGAGGACTGCAAGATGATGGATGCCATAGAAGATGGGGATGGATATCAGTATTCCACTAAAATTTTTGGCCCTGCCGAGTGCATTGAAGAGCCGCTGTTGCATGATATCTGCTACGCGGAGACAACAGATGACGCCGAGGATGAGGATGACATCAGCTGCGAGGAGGACATGGTGATGAGTGACATTGACAAGCCTATGTTATTCTCACTCTCAGGGTCCAGTGATGACATCATTGACTTGACCTCCCTCCCTCCACCGCCGGAGGGAAATGACGATGAGGACAATGATGTTCTTCTGCACTCCCTTAACCTGGCCATTGCTGCTCCTCCACCTGGCTTCAGGGACAGCTCAGATGAGGAGGAGCACCAGGGGGCTGGGACTCGGGGTGCCAAGGGAGTCTGCAATGATATCCCGGTGTCTCTCATAGATTCTGTGCCCACTCACGGAGCTGAGGCCCAGGGGGAGCATCTGGATGATGCAGTGGTGTCTACTTTACAGGCACTGGAGGCCCTAGCTGCATCTGAAGAACAGAGTCCTGCACAGTCCGAGAGTAGCACAGGTTCTCCTTACACTATTGTAACGTTCATTCATTAACATCTATGTCACAGCCATTCACTTTTGATTCATTATTGTTATTTTTCAATAAAACCCATTTTGTTCTGTTTCCATTTGTGTGAGTATTTCTTCATTCATTTATGCATGCAAAAAATTGTTGTGTACACTGGTGTATCATAGTTTTTGTTTTTGTTTTGTTTTTTCTTGTCTGCATATCATTTTGCTTTTTCAATTTGCTTTTTTGCAGACTGCACAGTGGCTGATATTGCTATTCTAAAGCAAACAAATCATTTACAGATTGCAATTTATTTGAATAGTCAGCCAATAGAAAATTTGCAGTGTATTTGTAAGATTTCAACCACTTATGTTCAAAATTGAAGAAATAATATAAATCAATTTTTTAAAAAGACAAATTTGAATAAAAAAAACTTAAAATGGATCACTTTACTCATAGTCCGCAAATGAAAGCATTAAAAATGATCTCTGATTCATTAACAAACCAAGTCTTCTTGAATCTCAACTAATAAACTCTTGACGTCTTCCAATACACTTAGATGCCAGTTCACTAGCCAATAAATTACTGGTAAAATTACTATTTATACTGCATGTCAATTTTTTTTTCATTTTATACATGCAATATTGTAACATTAAATTTATATTACCATGTTATTGTTTCTCCATCAGCGTTTTTCCATAACCCCATCCGTCCTCTATTCCAATTCTTCACTAATCTGCTTTATTTGACGTATGCCTTAGATGAAGAATTTAACAGCCTATTTGTCTTTCTGTGATACACAGGTGTAGAAATATCACGTGCATTTAGTCCTGAGTCCTCAGATTCTGGCAATGAGACAAATTCCTCTGAGATGACGGAAAGCTCTGAGCTGGTAACTGCTCAGAGACACTCAGAGAGCCACCTGAGGATGCATGTAGCCATGACAGAAGGATACCATGCTGTGATCGAGGAAAAAACAGAGGTCGGTGCTTCAAATGATGGTGGAGCCGGAGTCTTGCAGTACAACACCCCGGAGCATCAGGAGGAGGAGGCAAAATCATCTGCGGTTGCCTCCTCACAGATTTTTCACTCAGATGGTGGGGAAATGGAGCCAGAGACAATGGAAATAAAATCAGTCAGTGAATACTTTACTAAGATGCACATGGGGCCTGTAATGAGCAGGCAGAGAGGAAAACAGAGGGAGCTGGAGAACAGACACCAAGGAGATTCCTGTGACTCCTCTGATAGATCCCACACACCTTCTCAAGACTCAGCTAGAGATGAGCCTCCTCATCTTGTTGGGAAGTACAACGCTTTTACTGTAAGAGATTCCTTTTACATGAATCAACTTGATCTGGGGCGAACTCACTTTAAAGACCAGCATCAAAAATGGCAGCGAGTGCCTGCAAACCAAATGGCAGAGAATCTCGCTCAAGATTGTGTGAATGACTCACAGGTTTCCCACACAGACAGATTAACAATAAAGGGAGAGAATCAAGACTCAGTGGAAAGAGGCCAGCAGATAAATTCCCATGTCCGCTCCCCATCCAAAGGAGGGCCCTTCCCTGAAGAGCATGCCACATCACAGGAGCATGAGCAGCAGCAAAATAAGATCCCATCATCAGAGCAAGAGGTCACACGGTTGTATGAATTCCACGTAAATAAGCGTATGTCATCAATACAGAGTGAAGGTGTTCATTCCCTCCAAAGCTCACAGTGTTCCTCTATAGATGCTGGTTGTAGCACAGGAAGCAGCAGCTGCGTCACTCCCATGGATTCCCCCCTTTGTGCCACAGATAATATGCATGTACTGTCTGAATCCTCACTCAAGGGCCTCAGCTATGGAACAGCAGAGGAAAAGGCATATGGGCCACCAGGCCAGGGGAAGATGGGCCATCCCATGGACCCCACCCTGCTGAGGAAGATCCACGCAGCTACTAGCGCTGAGCCCGGGTTTGGGATTACCCGGGATGGCAGTCACAGAATGCCCAAGATAAAAGAAACCACAGGTAAAACTAACAAGAGCATGCTTTTACCTACATCAAAGAAAGAAAGGGCCCTTATCAAAGCCAATTATTAGGAAAATATTCACTATTATCAGTTCAAAGAAAAAAATTTGCTGAGCTTCTTGTGGTATTGAGTCATATGTTTTTTTTTTTATTTTCTCCAAGAGTAAATCAAATCAAATGATTTTTTTTTTAAGTCATTACCTCTCTAATAACAATGACTGGACTACCTACTACTTAAGAGAAGTCTGTAAATGCTGTTTGAAACACACACCACAGATCATTCAAAAGAAAGTGGACAAATAATTTTTCATGAATATTTTTAATGCTGTAGCTGCAATAAAATCAAATTTACATCCACTGAATTAGTTGCCACAGAAGATGAATTAGTCTATAAATTAAACCAAAGCTATAAAAACTCCCGACATACTGTACCACCACAGACAAAAAAGACTAATAACATTATATTTACTTATGTGTTCACTGTTATATATAGTGATTATATAAGTTTATTAGCCCACCACCCAGTGTTAGGTTTATGCCACAGTTGCACTAAATTAACAGTATTAGTAATTGTCAAAATCATTTTATATGTTCATCAGAGTTGGGTAAACAGAGACAATGCTCAAGCACAGTGGCTTGTAAAAAAAAAACAACAAAAAAAACTCAAGTAGTGAGTAACTTCATAATGTGTAATTTATTACAGGTTCATATATTGATTTTTGTTCATTTTTTGTTATCTGGTTCATTTCTGTAATCTACTTAATTATTTGTTGATTTTTTTTCTAATGTTGTTCAATTTGTTGTCTTTCACTCATTTTCTTGCACATTTGTTTTTTTTTGTTCAGTCTTGGTTGCTTGTTTTTGTTTTGTTTTGTTTTTCTCATTTTGTTGCTTAGTTTATTTAGGTCATATTTTATTTTAAATTTTTATTCCTGCTCATTGAGCTGTGGCCAATTGTAACTGAGTACCAATAATTAGTTTCATCCCAAATGTAAGCATAAGAGTAGAAAGTATTCTAACAAACAACTACTCTCAGAAGGACATATTTTGAAAAAACTACTCAAATACATGTAAATGAATAAATGTACTTGAGTACTACCCACCTCTGATTTCAATAAAAGTTAATCCACCACTGGTGTGCAAGCTCTTTAATTGAAATGATATTTGAGTGCCAAAATAGAATTATTGTTATTTTCCATGGATTTTCAAATTTAGTTTTACAAAAAGCAGAAAAAAAACAGAAAAGTATATTATTATTATGCTTTGATTAAGATACCTAATTACAATCATTTACTTGCATTTTTGAATAGAAACATTAGTTTTAGTGGTTGAATATTATGCTTAAATATTCTGCGACATCTCAGAAAAGTGCAGCTGACGTAAATTTGGGTATAAAATATGACTTCAGTTTCCTCGCTCCTGTTCAAAATAATAAAACATCGAGAACACACTGAAAAAAAAGTCCACACTAAATCACTTCATGATGCTGGATGGTCTTTACAAATAGCTCATGTGGTGTAACATATTTGTTAAACACTGTATGTTTTTAGAGTTTCTCAATTTGTCAGGATGTGTACTGTATCCTAAGTAGTATTTTAGAAATGTAGATACAGTACAACATCTGGCCATTTCTGCATTCATATAGTAACATCTTACAGGCTATTTAAGGTGGAGACTGTGTGTTGCGTGTATCACTGTGATCTTGTTGTAGAGATGCTTAACAGTTCTCTTTGTTTTCCTGCTACCCCTAGTGTAGCTTGCACACAGCTGAAGAAGGTTGCGGAAAATTCATCTTTAGCTCTCTGTACTGAGAACAGTAACACCACCACAGTCATGTCACCATCATCATTCAGAAGTAGCACAGAGCCCAGTGGGCTAACACAGGCCAGCCCTGAGTCCAACCCACACGCCCCGGCTTTCCCTTCAAGTGGATCCACATGTGACCCTAACACAGGCAACCTCAGGAAGCCCCGTGGGTTTCGGATGCTCAGGAGGAGCTGGAGCACTATGATCCCAGGAACCAGGAGTGTCGAAGGACTGTTTGAGAAGACCAAAGCCACGCTGACAGGGAAGAGTAGTGGTCAGAATTTCCAGTCTCAAGATCCCCCAAAAGTTCGGAGGTTATTCTCAGCCAAAACATTGCCCAAGAGCTTCTCCCATGGTTCAGTTGCCTCTAATTCATCCAGTAAAAGGCAGATAAGAGGAGCCTCTCTTTTGCTGCCAGAGTCAACAGGGTCAAGGATGGATACAGGTACGTGGAGGTGTCATGTGCCGCTCAGTCGTTGCTTCCCACTGAAAAAGATAAACATTCATAGTGAAGAAGACAAAGACAAGAGCTTGGATGCTGTGTTCCACCTCAGTGATGAAGAAACATCAGCCTCAACTGGACTCTCTACAGCTGAACAGGGTAACACGCCCTCTGCTATGAACGACATGAGCCTAAAAGCAAGGCTAGCTCGTGTAAATTCAATGAAGGGAAAAACATACAGCCTTCACACAGGGTTTGCACTTGCACGGAAGGATGCCTTAGATATGATTGGTTTGGTGCGTTCCAGTGTCGGCGACTTGTCCAGAGGTGAGAAGAATGAGGTCACCGAGGATGATATGGAGACGTTCTCCCAGCTGCTTTTCATGCAGGCCAAAGTGCTGAGCAGTGCCTGCGGTCAGATGGCTAAAGAGTACAGCAGCCCCGAGGAGTTACTGCTTACTCTGACACATAGTTTCCACACATTGTGCTGCTTAACACAAGCCTGCATGTCACTGGTGAATGGCCTGAGCTCTGAGGCCAGGCAGCGTGAGGTGGTAGCTAAGATGGATGAGGTCGTCATGAACTACGTATGTCTGCTGAAAGCTGCAGAAGTGGCTTCAGGGCATTCTCCAACTGACCAAAGTGTGAATGCATTGACACATCACTCTGCCACTATGTCTGCTATTATAAACACACTAACTCACTCACTGAAAACACTGCTCAACAAATAAACTGTTGTTATTTTGTCCTAAGTATTGATTTTAAAGCCATACATAACAGACATAGGTTGAACAACCGATGTGAACTGCTGTGAAAAAGAACTTGCCTTGTGTATACAATATTTTGTTATGTAAGTTAAAAACAAAATTATATCAATCATTAAAGTTTTAAATAGACTATATTAAGGCCTCTGTGAAAAAAAGCATATGACCCTCCACTCTGAATTATATTATCTAATATTAACATGAAAGGGATTATTTTCACGAGTTGTTGGTTATATTAGGATCTTAGAAGATTATTACAACCTTACTAGTATGTTGTTTATAAAATGTATACATATATATTATGTTGGTAAGGATGCATACAGTTACAGCTCTTGACAAATCATTGCACAGGACATGTTGAAATAAAAGTAATGCCTACGACTAATTTTCTGGGTTCACTTTAATTTAATGAAGACTTTATACACAAACACTAAGTACTTATCTGTTATTTTTGTCGACATCATTAAAGACTTTTAAAAAGTGTTATCACAAATGATTTCTTGCCTGTTTGTATTTTACTCACCCCTACTTGTTTACTGCCAGCTTCTAATGTAGTCCCATTTTTTAAAATTAAATGTGTAGAAGTTCATGCAAATCCTTAAACATTGATTCCCTTTTCAGTTGCTTTCTGAAAATAACAGAAACTGACATCATGATTTTTATAGAATGTACAAGTTTCCATTATTCATACAGAAAAGTAGCTGGACCGGTGTTTAGTTTTAAAACTATCTTCAATAATTCATATCTATACCACTTAGATATGCATGAGTGTTTTAATGCATTTTACAGTAATGATAATGATGTTGGCTTGTTTTACTTAAAGGCCTGAAGAACACATGATCCTTCAGTGTGAAAATTGGCAAGTATGTTTATATGATGTTTACAGAGTGAAAGCTAAAGGGTTTGTCAGGTATATTTTTTCAAGAAGCAGCTTTTCTTGTTTATAGTCTTAAAATACAGTGTTACAAAACTGTCTGAACCAAACACGACTGAGCGTGCGAATTACTGAGCCATCCAGCCACAAAGGTTCCACAGATTAAAAAATAAGACTGTGCAGCTTGTAAAGTGGTTTATTTAAGCCCCAATCTTAAGTTTCACTTTCCCTTACAGGTTGGGTAGAAATGAAAGTTTGTTCCACTAGTGGTGGGAACAGAATAGCCCACATCTTCCCATACAATGTTAATATACAGTACTGGAGCATAAGCGGAAAAGATATTTACTATTACCTTCAAGAAAGTCCTATAATGTTAGCACCAGTTTGATACTTATTCATTATAACATACGGTAGCTATCACATCATAAATTATAAAAAATGGAATGTGAGTGGCTTGTGACTAGGGGGAAGTGATGCTGGTAATAATACACACAGTGGTGTAACCCACCTGTTACTTTCACCCCTGCACTAAGCACAACACTTTACAACTGATCGTCAGTGTTACAGTTCCCTGGGTAACTGGTCTAACTTGACAACATTAAAGGTCTTCTCCCTTATCTTTCATGCGAATATGTTCATCCAACTGGTGAGTATCTGCTTAGTTGGTTCATAATCTCAACAGTGCTGCAACTATTACTGAGTGGTGTGCTGACAGTAAGATTTTGATCTGTGTGGCTACATGGGGAAGTAAAATAAACTGTCTTGTGACAGTTACTATTTGTATCACATTGATTACAATTTATGTATTGATAGGTATGTTATGTAACTTTTCTTTAATAATGTACCCATACTAGTATGTTCCCATATGCAAATGTTCTCAGAGAACCAACTGTATTTTTGACCAGATTTGTGCAACACTGCTGGGCCTGTGGTGTTCTCACTCCAAATCTACAAGGAGCATTGTGTACCCTAAAACCCTGCCATGTGATGTTACTGAGGACAAGAACAGCAGTGTGGTGAAGGTGGACTGCACTGAGAGAAGCCTCAAAGATGTCCCCGTTGGCATCCCGAGAGAAACAACCAACCTGACGCTCACCATTAACCATATTCCTAAATTAAACTCCACCTCCTTTCATGGCCTGGACAACCTGACAGAGATTGACATGAGGTGTAACTGTGTGCCCATCAAGATTGGCCCCAAGGACAAAATTTGCATCAAAAGTGTGGAAATAGAGGAAAACACCTTTACCAGCTTGAAGAATCTACAGGCATTGTATCTAGATGGCAATCAGCTTGAAAATATACCTAAAGACTTGCCACCAACCCTGATCCTGTTGAGCTTGGAAGTTAATCACATTTATAAAATTTCTAAAGCAAATCTTTCCAACATCAAAAATGTTGAAATCCTTTACCTTGGTCAGAACTGCTATTTTCGGAACCCATGTAATAATTCCTATGATATAGAGAATGGTGCATTTTCACAGCTTTACAATTTAACTCTGTTATCACTTAAGTCAAATAACTTATCCAAAATTCCACATGAGTTACCGACAAGCCTGAAAGAGTTGTATCTCTACAACAATAATATTACAGAAGTCAGAGAGGATGATTTCAAAAACTTAACCAACCTTGAGATTCTAGATGTTAGTGGAAACTGTCCTCGGTGCTATAATGCTCCTTTTCCATGCAAACCATGCCCAAATAATTCACCCCTTAAAATTGCTGACACAGCTTTTAAAATGCTGACAAAACTAACAACGCTGCGTCTCCACAGTAACTCTCTGACGTACGTACGATCTGAATGGTTTACCACCACAACAGAGCTCAGAGTGCTTGATTTATCAACAAACTTTTTAGCGAGAGCAATTGGAGAAACTACCTTCCCTAAGTTTCTTGGTAAACTGGAAGAACTGGACCTTTCATTTAACTACGAGCTTCAGATATACCCTCAAACACTGAGACTAAGCTGCTATTTCTCCTTCCTCAAATCTCTTAAAATTCTCAGACTAAAGGGCTATGTCTTTCAGCAACTGCAGCCACAGAGCATTGAGCCTTTAAAATCTTTACCTCAGCTGGAAGTTGTAGATTTGGGAACAAATTTCATTAAAATCACAAACCTTAGCATTCTGATGGAATTAAAAAGCTTTAAAATAATTAGCCTGTCAGACAACAAAATATCCTCCCCCTCTGAGAAAGATGACAGTGTAGGTTTTTCTGGAGAGGAACCCTTCTACTGGTCTCCTATGTCTGCAGGTGATCAGTACAAAAATACAGAAGTAAGAGAAATTCATTACTTCAGATATGATGAATATGCTCGCAGCTGCAAATACAAAGATAAAGAATTGGGGACTGTTACATCTTTTGTCAAAAAGAAGTGCAGTGACTTTGGAAAAACCCTGGACGTAAGCCGAAACAATATTTTCTTCTTACATTCAAGGTTTTTAAATCTTAAAGAACTGCGATGCCTCAATCTGTCTGGTAATGCAATGAGCCAAAGCCTGAATGGCTCTGAATTCACCTACCTGACTCACTTAAAATACCTGGATTTCTCCTCAAATCGCCTGGATTTACTCTATCCCACTGCCTTCCAGGAGCTGAAAAAACTAGTTGTCTTGGACATAAGCAATAATAACCACTACTTTGAATCAGAGGGCTTGACGCACATGCTTAATTTTACAAGAAATTTAAAAAATCTCAAGATACTTATGATGAACCACAACAAGATCTCTACATCTACAAACACAGAGCTGGAGAGTGAATCTCTTCAGAGGTTAGAGTTCAGAGGTAACCGGTTAGACATGCTGTGGAGAGACGGGGACACCAGATATGTCAATTATTTTAAGAAACTGTGCAATCTGACCATTCTCGACATTTCTCATAACAACCTTAATGATATTCGGCTTGATGTATTCAGAGGTCTGCCTGACAAACTATCTGTGCTCTACATCGAGGGTAACAAACTCAAATCCTTTCCATGGGAGGAACTACAACTTCTCCATTCTTTGCAGGTTTTAGATCTGAGTGGGAACTACATAACTACTGTTCCACGGATGCTGTCCAATTGTACTAGATCTCTCAAAAAACTCATTTTGCATAAAAATCAAATTGTCAAACTGACACCGGATTTCCTCAAAGATGCTTATGCGTTAACATATCTGGACCTGAGTTTTAATTTAATAGAATACATCGAAAAATCTAGTTTCCCTGATGATGTTGTAAATAACATGCATATGCTGCTTTTGCACAATAACAGATTTCTGTGCACTTGCAATGCCACGTGGTTTATCAAATGGCTTAACAGGACCACAGTGACCATCCCCAAACTGGGCACAGATGTTACATGTGCCGCTCCTGATGCACAAAGAGGTCATCTTGTGCTCTCAGCCAACCTGTTGGCCTGTCAACACCTCTACCTGTCCATTAACCTCTACATTGTCACGATGTCCCTCATCCTCACCGTTGTCACCCTGTGCATTTCGAGCCATCTCTTCCTGTGGGACATCTGGTACATCTACTACTTTTGCAGGGCCAAGCTCAAAAGTTATTCCCGCCTCCATTCCCAGATTTCTCTCTTTGATGCCTTTGTGATATATGATAAGAAGGATCCTGCGGTATCAGAGTGGGTCATGAAAGAAATGTGCGTTCAGCTAGAGAACCGCGGAGACCGTCACCTCACACTGTGTCTGGAGGAACGAGACTGGATTCCCGGATGTCCCCTGATTGATAACCTCTCCCAGAGCATCAACAAGAGCAAGAGGACAGTGTTCATTCTCACCAACAAATATGTCAAAAGTGGAGATTTCAAGACAGCTTTTTACATGGCCCACCAAAGGCTAATGGATGAAAAAGATGATGTTATAATACTGATTTTCTTGGAGAAAGTACCTTGTAATTCAAAGTACCTCAGATTAAGAAAGAGGCTCTACAGTCGGTCTGTCCTCGAGTGGCCGATAAACCCTCAAGCCCAACCCTATTTCTGGTTCAGCCTGAGAAATGTATTAGCAACAGAAAGCCACAAACAGTACAACAACCTCTTCAAAGAGATTCTGTAAAACCTGAAATCCATTTACTGACAATGTACTTCTAAGTTCCTTCTTGGATTTTGCAATGTTCTGAACATCCTTCTGTACATAGTAATGTGTGAATATCTGTACATATAGTTCAAATCAATGATTGTAACATTATTGAACAACCATGTGTACCGGTATATTACATCCATGTTTACTTCCATGCTTAAAAAAATGACAAACTGGCTTTTTTTTTGTCATGTCATCGTCTATGATCTTATTTTTTACTCTATTACTGAGAACATGTCGACATAATATGAAACAGGGAAATGAAACTTATGCACTTCTGCAATTCACAAGTTACTTCTGTGCAGACCAGTGTTTTTTTGCATGTGGACAATCAACTGCAAAGAAAGGTGCCCGACTTTTTCAAAGTTGTCATTTGTTAAGAATTCCAGAGAGCGCAAGCACTATGGTGAGTTTCAAAAATGTACTTCTAACTTTATAAATAGAAAAGAAGGACAGGTTTAATTAATTCCCAGATTAAATTAGTGTTTCAATGTATGGGTTGAGTCACATGTGTTTGAAAAATGTGCTTTGATATCACTGTAATATAAATACATATCATAACCTTACGGTAATTACGAACAGTTGTTGACTGCTTGTGTTATTTTCTGAAAACTGTAGTAACACTGACATGTATTACAGTAAAAACCGTACTTCAAATCACATGGTGTTCTTCTCCTCTAATCCTTTGTTATATCACTGTTGCTGTACCACAACACCACAGTAATCAATGCAGTAATCAATAAGTAGTCTTTTGATTCAGACTGTGTACCAAGTTAACAGCTGAACCCATGAAATTTAGGTAGATTTGTAGTTAAACTTCCAATGTGAAAGCAAAACACATGGTAAATGTATCATGTATGCAAAATGTAAAATGTATGCATAATGAAGACGTGACAATTCCAATTCGCTTGAATCATTTAATCATTCATTCTATACATTTTGACTGAACATTAGAGGTAGGGGTGGAGGTGAAAGGTGGGGCTTTTGGGGTCCTCCTCCTTATATTTTGACCGTCAACCACATCATTTTCTGCATTCTGGAGGAATTTGACGCACTAAGTTACGCCCAGGTGGGTGACATGGTACTCAAGTAAAAGTACTGTTACTTTATAACTCTAATGATTCAAGTAGAAGTAGTAGTTAAAAAAATAATTACTTGAGTAAGATTTGAAAAAAGTAGCTAAAAAATAGCTCAATCATTGAGTAACTTCATAGTGAGGACTTTATTATAGCTGTATCATTTTTATGTAGTTTTCTTTATTTTGTATTTACCTGATTATTTAGTTTGTTTTTTTAATGATTTTGTCACTTATTTTGTTCATTTGTGCTTTTTGTACAGTATCATTTTTTCCTGCGATTTCTTTGTTCATTTTATTGCTTATTTTGATGCTTATTTTGTAATTTTTTGTTCAAGTTTGCTAATTAAAAAAATTTCTGTTAATTTATGTCAGCATTTTTGCACCTTTTGTTGCTTAGTTTGTTCAGTTAATTAATTTACGTGATTATTTTGTTCATTTTTGCACCTTTTGGTGCTCATTTTGTCAAAATCTGTGCATTTATGCTCAATAATTAATTTGTGCTAATTTGCTTTATTGTGTGTGTTAATTTTTGCTCATGTTGCTTACACAGTTGATCATTTTTATTAATTTGCTTGATTATTTGGTACATTTTATTTATTCTGCTCAAAAATATACTCACTGAGGTGTGTAATTAAATTATATACACTGCCTGGCCAAAAAAAGGTCACAACCTGGATTTTTCTAAGCAAATAGGTACGAGCCTCCCATTGGATGATTTTTGCATGGGTGATCACGTTTCAGCTGGCAACACGTGATACAAGGATAGTGGCGAACCGTCATCTTCGAAGAAAAAATGTGGTTGGAAAAAATCTTGAATGATTATGATCAGAAATCACTTAAATGTGTGGTGAAATCAAATTGTAAAAAAAACAACAGTAGAACTCATGATTATGTTTAATAGTGAAAGTAAAAGAATTTCCACGCACGCAATGCAAAGGCAGACCAAGGGATTGTGACTAAATAGCTGTGTAGCCTTGAGAAAACCACTTATCAGTGAGGCTAATCAGAAAAAAAGGCTTCAGTTTGCTTGGGAGCATAATATTTTGTTGTTCTG